>NW_003138436.1:0-19490 GCF_000003605.2 Saccoglossus kowalevskii
TCACAAATATCAAATCACTTGGGAAGGTAGTGTTTAAGAGGACTTCATATATCCACCTCAAGGTACATACATACCAAATATCAAATCAATTGGGAAGGTAGTGTTCAAGAGGACTTCAAATATCCACCCCAAGGTACATACATACCAAATATCAAATCAATTGGGAAGGTAGTGTTCAAGAGGGCTTCAAATATCTACCCCAAGGTACATACATACCAAATATCAAATCAAGTGGGAAGGTTGTGTTCAAGAGGACTTCAAATATCCACCCTAAGGTACATACATACCAAATGTCAAATCAATTGGGAAGGTAGTGTTCAAGAGGACTTCAAAAATCCACCCCAAGGTACATACATACCAAGTATCAAAGCAATTAGGAAGGTAGTGTTCAAGAGGACTTCAAATATCCACCCTAAGGTACATACATACCAAATATCAAATCAATTGGGAAGGTAGTGTTCAAGAGGACTTCAAATATCCACCCCAAGGTACATACATACCAAATATCAAATCAATTGGGAAGGTAGTGTTCAAGAGGGCTTCAAATATCCACCCCAAGGTACATACATACCAAATATCAAATCAATTGGGAAGGTTGTGTTCAAGAGGACTTCAAATATCCACCCTAAGGTACATACATACCAAATGTCAAATCAATTGGGAAGGTAGTGTTCAAGAGGACTTCAAATATCCACCCCAAGGTATATACATACCAAGTATCAAATCAATTGGGAAGGTGGTGTTTAAGAGGACTTCAAATATCCATCCCAAGGTACATGCATACCAAATATCAATTCAATTGGGAAGGTAGTGTTTAAGAGGACTTCAAATATCCACCCCAATGTACATACATACCAAATATCAAATCAATTGGGAATGTGGTGTTCAAGAGGACTTCAAATATCCACCCCAAGGTACATACATACCAAATATCAAATCAATTGGGAAGGTGGTGTTTAAGAGGACTTCAAATATCCACCCCAAGGTACATACATACCAAATATCAAATCACTTGGGAAGGTAGTGTTTAAGAGGACTTCATATATCCACCCCAAGGTACATACATACCAAATATCAAAGCAATTGGGGAGGTAGTGTTTAAGAGGACTTCAAATATCCACCCCAAGTTATATACATACCAAATATCAAAGCAATTGGGAAGGTGGTGTTTAAGAGGACTTCAAATATCCACCCCAAGGTACATACATACCAAATCAATTGGGAAGGTAGTGTTTAAGAGGACTTCAAATATCCACCCCAAGGTACATACATACCAAATATCAAATCAATTGGGAAGGTAGTGTTTAAGAGGACTTCAAATATCCACCCCAAGGTACATACATACCAAATATCAAATCACTTGGGAAGGTAGTGTTTAAGAGGACTTCATATATCCACCTCAAGGTACATACATACCAAATATCAAATCAATTGGGAAGGTAGTGTTCAAGAGGACTTCAAATATCCACCCCAATGTACATACATACCAAATATCAAATCAATTGGGAAGGTAGTGTTCAAGAGGGCTTCAAATATCCACCCCAAGGTACATACATACCAAATATCAAATCAATTGGGAAGGTGGTGTTCAAGAGGACTTGAAATATCCACCCCAAGGTACATACATACCAAATATCAAATCAATTGGGAAGGTAGTGTTTAAGAGGACTTCAAATATCCACCCCAAGGTACATACATACCAAATATCAAAGCAATTGGGAAGGTGGTGTTTAAGTGGACTTCAAATATCCACCCCAAGGTACATACATAACAAATATCAAATCAATTGGGAAGGTAGTGTTCAAGAGGACTTCAAATATCCACCCCAAGGTACATACATACCAAGTATCAAAGCAATTTGGAAGGTGGTGTTCAAGAGGACTTCAAATATCCACCCCAAAGTACATACATACCAAATATCAAATCAATTGGGAAGGTGGTGTTCAATAGGACTTCTAATATCCACCCCAAGGTACATACATAACAAATATCAAATCAATTGGGAAGGTAGTGTTCAAGAGGACTTCAAATATCCACCCCAAGTACATACATACCAAATATCAAATCAATTGGGAAGGTAGTGTTTAAGAGGACTTCAAATATCCACCCCAAGGTACATACACACCAAATATCAAAGCAATTGGGAAGGTGGTGTTTAAGTGGACTTCAAATATCCACCCCAAGGTACATACATACCAAATATCAAATCAATTGGGAAGGTAGTGTTTAAGAGGACTTGAAATATCGACCCCAAGGTACATACATAACAAATATCAAATCAATTGGGAAGGCAGTGTTCAAAAGGACTTCAAATATCCACCCCAAAGTACATACATACCAAATATCAAAGCAATTGGGAAGGTGGTGTTCAATAGGACTTCTAATATCCACCCCTAGGTACATACATACCAAATATCAAATCATTTGGGAAGGTAGTCTTGAAGAGGACTTCAAAATCCACCCCAAGGTACATACATACCAAGTATCAAAGCAATTAGGAAGGTAGTGTTAAAGAGGACTTCAAATATCCACCCTAAGGTACATAGATACCAAATCAATTGGGAAGGTAGTGTTCAAGAGGACTTCAAATATCCACCCCAAGGTACATACATACCAAGTATCAAATCAATTGGGAAGGTAGTGTTCAAGAGGACTTCAAATATCCACCCAAGGTACATACATACCAAATATCAAATCAATTGGGAAGGGAGTGTTCAAAAGGACTTCAAATATATTCGCCCCAAGGTACATACATACCAAATATCAAATCAATTGGGAAGGGAGTGTTCAAAAGGACTTCAAATATATTCGCCCCAAGGTACATACATACCAAATATCAAATCAATTGGGAAGGGAGTGTTCAAGAGGACTTCAAATATCCACCCCAAGGTACATACATACCAAATATCAAAGCAATTGGGGAGGTAGTGTTTAAGAGGACTTCAAATATCCACCCCAAGTTATATACATACCAAATATCAAAGCAATTGGGAAGGTGGTGTTTAAGAGGACTTCAAATATCCACCCCAAGGTACATACATACCAAATCAATTGGGAAGGTAGTGTTTAAGAGGACTTCAAATATCCACCCCAAGGTACATACATACCAAATATCAAATCAATTGGGAAGGTAGTGTTTAAGAGGACTTCAAATATCCACCCCAAGGTACATACATACCAAATATCAAATCACTTGGGAAGGTAGTGTTTAAGAGGACTTCATATATCCACCTCAAGGTACATACATACCAAATATCAAATCAATTGGGAAGGTAGTGTTCAAGAGGACTTCAAATATCCACCCCAAGGTACATACATACCAAATATCAAATCAATTGGGAAGGTAGTGTTCAAGAGGGCTTCAAATATCCACCCCAAGGTACATACATACCAAATATCAAATCAAGTGGGAAGGTTGTGTTCAAGAGGACTTCAAATATCCACCCTAAGGTACATACATACCAAATATCAAATCAATTGGGAAGGTAGTGTTCAAGAGGACTTCAAAAATCCACCCCAAGGTACATACATACCAAATATCAAATCAATTGGGAAGGTAGTGTTCAAGAGGGCTTCAAATATCCACCCCAAGGTACATACATACCAAACATCAAATCAATTGGGAAGGTAGTGTTCAAGAGGACTTCAAATATCCACCCCAAGGTACATACATACCAAATATCAAATCAATTGGGAAGGTAGTGTTCAAGAGGGCTTTCAAATATCCACCCAAAGGTACATACATACCAAATATCAAATCATTTGGGAAGTTAGTGTTCAAGAGGACTTCAAATATCCACCGCAAGGTACATACATACCAAATATCAAATCAATTGGGAAGGTAGTTTTTAAGAGGACTTCAAATATCCACCCCCAAGGTACATACATACCAAATATCAAAGTAATTGGGAAGGTAGTGTTCAAGAGGACTTCAAATATCCACCCCAAGGTACATACATACCAAATATCAAAGCAATTGGGAAGGTAGTGTTTAAGAGGACTTCAAATATCCACCCCAAGATACATACATACCAAATATCAAAGCAATTGGAAAGGTAGTGTTTAAGAGGACTTCAAATATCCACCCCAAGGTACATACATACCAAATATCAAATCAATTGGGAAGGTGGTGTTCAAGAGGATTTCAAATATCCACCCCAAGGTACATACATACCAAATATCAAATCAATTGGGAAGGTAGTGTTTAAGAGAACTTCAAATATCCCAAATATCAAAGCAATTGGAAAGGTAGTGTTCAAGAGGACTTCAAATATCCACCCCAAGGTACATAAATACCAAATATCAAATCAATTGGGAAGGTAGTGTTAAAGAGGACTTCAAATATCCACCCTAAGGTACATAATACCAAGTATCAGAGCAATTGGGAAGGTGGTGTTCAAGAGGACTTCAAATATCCACCCCAAGATACATACATACCAAATATCAAAATCAATTGGGAAGGTAGTGTTTAAGAGGACTTCAAATATCCACCCCAAGGTACATACATACCAAATATCAAACCAATTGAGAAGTTAGTGTTCAAGAGGACTTCAAATATCCACCCCAAGGTACATACATACCAAATATCAAACCAATTGGGAAGTTAGTGTTCAAGAGGACCTCAAATATCCACCGCAAGGTACATACATACCAAATATCAAATCAATTGGGAAGGTAGTTTTTAAGAGGACTTCAAATATCCACCCCAAGGTACATACATACCAAATATCAAAGCAATTGTGAAGGTAGTGTTCAAGAGGACTTAAAATATCCACCCCAAGGTACATACATACCAAATATCAAATCAATTGGGAAGGTAGTGTTGAATAGGACTTCAAATATTCACCCCAAGGTACATACATACCAAATATCAAAGCAATTGGGAAGGTAGTGTTGAAGAGGACTTCAAATATTCACCCCATGGTACATACATACCAAATATCAAATAAATTGGGAAGGTAGTGTTTAAGAGGACTTCAAATATCCACCCCAAGGTACATACATACCATGTATCAAATCAATTGGGAAGGTAGTGTTTAAGAGGACTTGAAATATCGACCCCAAGGTACATAGATAACAAATATCAAATCAATTGGGAAGGTAGTGTTCAAGAGGACTTCAAATATCCACCCCAAGGTACATACATACCAAGTATCAAAGCAATTGGGAAGGTGGTGTTCAAGAGGACTTCAAATATCCACCCCAAGGTACATACATACCAAATATCAAAGCAATTGGGAAGGTGGTGTTTAATAGGACTTCTAATATCCACCCCAAGGTACATACATAACAAATATCAAATCAATTAGGAAGGTAGTGTTGAAGAGGACTTCAAATATCACCCCAAGGTACATACATACCAAATATCAAATAAATTGGGAAGGTAGTGTTCAAGAGGACTTCAAATATCCACCCTAAGTACATACATACCAAACATCAAATCAATTGGGAAGGTTGTGTTCAAGAGGACTTGAAATATCGACCCTAAGTACATACATACCAAACATCAAATCAATTGGGAAGGTAGTGTTCAAGAGGACTTCAAATATCCACCCTAAGTACATACATACCAAACATCAAATCAATTGGGAAGGTAGTGTTCAAGAGGACTTCTAATATCCATCCCAAGGTACATACATACCAAATATCAAAGCAATTGGGAAGGTGGTGTTTAAGAGGACTTCAAATATCCACCCCAAGGTACATATACACCAAATATCAAAGCAATTGGGAAGGTAGTGTTTAAGAGGACTTCAAATATCCACCCCAAGATACATACATACCAAATATCAAAGCAATTGGAAAGGTAGTGTTTAAGAGGACTTCAAATATCCACCCCAAGGTACATATATACCAAATATCAAATCAATTGGGAAGGTGGTGTTCAAGAGGATTTCAAATATCCACCCCAAGGTACATACATGCCAAATATCAAATCAATTGGGAAATGGTGTTTAAGAGGACTTCAAATATCCATCCCAAGGTACATACATACCAAATATCAAAGCAATTGGGAAGGTGGTGTTTAAGAGGATTTCAAATATCCACCCCAAGGTACATACATACCAAATATCAAATCATTTGGGAAGGTAGTCTTGAAGAGGACTTCAAATATCCACCCCAAGCTACATACATACCAAGTATCAAATCAATTGGGAAGGTAGTGTTTAAGAGGACTTCAAATATCCACCCCAATGTACATGCATACCAAATATCAAATCAATTGGGAAGGTAGTGTTTAAGAGAACTTCAAATATCCCAAATATCAAAACAATTGGAAAGGTAGTGTTCAAGAGGACTTCAAATATCCACCCCAAGGTACATAAATACCAAATATCAAATCAATTGGGAAGGTAGTGTTAAAGAGGACTTCAAATATCCACCCTAAGGTACATAATACCAAGTATCAGAGCAATTGGGAAGGTGGTGTTCAAGAGGACTTCAAATATCCTCCCCAAGATACATACATACCAAATATCAAAATCAATTGGGAAGGTAGTGTTTAAGAGGACTTCAAATATCCACCCCAAGGTACATACATACCAAATATCATACCAATTGGGAAGTTAGTGTTCAAGAGGACTTCAAATATCCACCCCAAGGTACATACATACCAAATATCAAACCAATTGGGAAGTTAGTGTTCAAGAGGACTTCAAATATCCACCGCAAGGTACATACATACCAAATATCAAATCAATTGGGAAGGTAGTTTTTAAGAGGACTTCAAATATCCACCCCAAGGTACATACATACCAAATATCAAAGCAATTGGGAAGGTAGTGTTCAAGAGGACTTAAAATATCCACCCCAAGGTACATACATACCAAATATCAAATCAATTGGGAAGGTAGTGTTGAAGAGGACTTCAAATATTCACCCCAAGGTACATACATACCAAATATCAAAGCAATTGGGAAGGTAGTGTTGAAGAGGACTTCAAATATTCACCCCATGGTACATACATACCAAATATCAAATAAATTGGGAAGGTAGTGTTTAAGAGGACTTCACATATCCACCCCAAGGAACATACATACCATGTATCAAATCAATTGGGAAGGTAGTGTTTAAGAGGACTTGAAATATCGACCCCCAAGGTACATAGATAACAAATATGAAATCAATTGGGAAGGTAGTGTTCAAGAGGACTTCAAATATCTACCCCAAGGTACATGCATACCAAGTATCAAAGCAATTGGGAAGGTGGTGTTCAAGAGGACTTCAAATATCCACCCCAAGGTACATACATACCAAATATCAAAGCAATTGGGAAGGTGGTGTTTAATAGGACTTCTAATATCCACCCCAAGTTACATACATAACAAATATCAAATCAATTAGGAAGGTAGTGTTGAAGAGGACTTCAAATATCACCCCAAGGTACATACATACCAAATATCAAATCAATTGGGAAGGTAGTGTTCAAGAGGACTTCAAATGTCCACCCTAAGTACATACATACCAAACATCAAATCAATTGGGAAGGTTGTGTTCAAGAGGACTTGAAATATCGACCCTAAGTACATACATACCAAACATCAAATCAATTGGGAAGGTAGTGTTTAAGAGGACTTCAAATATCCACCCCAAGGTACATACATACCAAATATCAAAGCAATTGGGAAGGTAGTGTTCAAGAGGACTTCAAATATCCACCCCAAGGTACATACATACCAAATATCAAAGCAATTGGGATAGTAGTGTTTAAGAGGACTTCAAATATCTACCCCAAGATACATACATACCAAATATCAAAGCAATTGGAAAGGTAGTGTTCAAGAGGACTTCAAATATCCACCCCAAGGTACATACATACCAAATATCAAAGCAATTGGGAAGGTAGTGTTTAAGAGGACTTCAAATATCCACCCCAAGATACATGCATACCAAATATCAAAGCAATTGGAAAGGTAGGACTTCAAATATCCACCCCAAGGTACATAAATACCAAATATCAAATCAATTGGGAAGGTAGTGTTTAAGATGACTTCAAATATCTACCCCAAGGTACATACATACTAAATATCAAACCAATTGGGAAGTTAGTGTTCAAGAGGACTTCAAATATCCACCCCAAGGTACATACATACCAAATATCAAATCAATTGGGAAGGTAGTTTTTAAGAGGACTTCAAATATCCACCCCAAGGTACATACATACCAAATATCAAAGTAATTGGGAAGGTAGTGTTCAAGAGGACTTCAAATATCCACCCTAAGGTACATACATACAAAATATCAAAGCAATTGGGAAGGTGGTGTTTAAGAGGACTTCAAATATCCACCCCAAGGTACATACATACCAAATATCAAAGCAATTGGGAAGGTAGTGTTTAAGAGGACTTCAAATATCCACCCCAAGATACATACATACCAAATATCAAAGCAATTGGAAAGGTAGTGTTTAAGAGGACTTCAAATATCCACCCCAATGTACATACATACCAAATATCAAATCAATTGGGAAGGTGGTGTTCAAGAGGATTTCAAATATCCACCCCAAGGTACATACATACCAAATATCAAATCAATTGGGAAATGGTGTTTAAGAGGACTTCAAATATCCATCCCAAGGTACATACATACCAAATATCAAAGCAATTGGGAAGGTGGTGTTTAAGAGGATTTCAAATATCCACCCCAAGGTACATACATACCAAATATCAAATCATTTGGGAAGGTAGTCTTGAAGAGGACTTCAAATATCCACCCCAAGCTACATACATACCAAGTATCAAAGCAATTGGGAAGGTAGTGTTTAAGAGGACTTCAAATATCCACCCCAATGTACATGCATACCAAATATCAAATCAATTGGGAAGGTAGTGTTTAAGAGGACTTCAAATATCCACCCCAATGTACATACATACCAAATATCAAATCAATTGGGAAGGTAGTGTTTAAGAGGACTTCAAATATCCACCCCAAGGTACATACATACCAAGTATCAAATCAATTGGGAAGGTAGTGTTTAAGAGGACTTGAAATATCGACCCCAAGGTACATACATAACAAATATCAAATCAATTGGGAAGGCAGTGTTCAAGAGGACTTCAAATATCCACCCCAAGGTACATACATACCAAGTATCAAAGCAATTGGGAAGGTGGTGTTCAAGAGGACTTCAAATATCCACCCCAAAGTACATACATACCAAATATCAAAGCAATTGGGAAGGTGGTGTTCAATAGGACTTCTAATATCCACCCCAAGGTACATACATAACAAATATCAAATCAATTAGGAAGGTAGTGTTGAAGAGGATTTCAAATATCACCCCAAGGTACATACATACCAAATATCAAATCAATTGGGAAGGCAGTGTTCAAGAGGACTTCAAAAATCCACCCCAAGGTACATACATACCAAGTATCAAAGCAATTAGGAAGGTAGTGTTCAAGAGGACTTCAAATGTCCACCCTAAGGTACATAGATACCAAATCAATTGGGAAGGTAGTGTTCAAGAGGACTTCAAATATCCACCCCAAGGTACATACATACCAAGTATCAAATCAATTGGGAAGGTAGTGTTCAAGAGGACTTCAAATATCCACCCAAGGTACATACATACCAAATATCAAATCAATTGGGAAGGGAGTGTTCAAAAGGACTTCAAATATATTCGCCCCAAGGTACATACATACCAAATATCAAATCAATTGGGAAGGGAGTGTTCAAGAGGACTTCAAATATCCACCCCAAGGTACATACATACCAAATATCAAAGCAATTGGGGAGGTAGTGTTTAAGAGGACTTCAAATATCCACCCCAAGTTATATACATACCAAATATCAAAGCAATTGGGAAGGTGGTGTTTAAGAGGACTTCAAATATCCACCCCAAGGTACATACATACCAAATCAATTGGGAAGGTAGTGTTTAAGAGGACTTCAAATATCCACCCCAAGGTACATACATACCAAATATCAAATCAATTGGGAAGGTAGTGTTTAAGAGGACTTCAAATATCCACCCCAAGGTACATACATACCAAATATCAAATCACTTGGGAAGGTAGTGTTTAAGAGGACTTCATATATCCACCTCAAGGTACATACATACCAAATATCAAATCAATTGGGAAGGTAGTGTTCAAGAGGACTTCAAATATCCACCCCAAGGTACATACATACCAAATATCAAATCAATTGGGAAGGTAGTGTTCAAGAGGGCTTCAAATATCCACCCCAAGGTACATACATACCAAATATCAAATCAAGTGGGAAGGTTGTGTTCAAGAGGACTTCAAATATCCACCCTAAGGTACATACATACCAAATGTCAAATCAATTGGGAAGGTAGTGTTCAAGAGGACTTCAAAAATCCACTCCAAGGTACATACATACCAAGTATCAAAGCAATTAGGAAGGTAGTGTTCAAGAGGACTTCAAATATCCACCCTAAGGTACATACATACCAAATATCAAATCAATTGGGAAGGTAGTGTTCAAGAGGACTTCAAATATCCACCCCAAGGTACATACATACCAAATATCAAATCAATTGGGAAGGTAGTGTTCAAGAGGGCTTCAAATATCCACCCCAAGGTACATACATACCAAATATCAAATCAATTGGGAAGGTTGTGTTCAAGAGGACTTCAAATATCCACCCTAAGGTACATACATACCAAATGTCAAATCAATTGGGAAGGTAGTGTTCAAGAGGACTTCAAAAATCCACCCCAAGGTACATACATATCAAGTATCAAAGCAATTAGGAAGGTAGTGTTCAAGAGGACTTCAAAAATCCACCCCAAGGTACATACATACCAAGTATCAAAGCAATTAGGAAGGTAGTGTTCAAGAGGACTTCAAATATCCACCCCAAGGTACATACATACCAAATATCAAATCAATTGGGAAGGTAGTGTTCAAGAGGACTTCAAATATCCACCCCAAGGTACATACATACCAAATATCAAATCAATTGGGAAGGTAGTGTTCAAGAGGGCTTCAAATATCCACCCCAAGGTACATACATACCAAATATCAAATCAATTGGGAAGGTTGTGTTCAAGAGGACTTCAAATATCCACCCTAAGGTACATACATACCAAATATCAAAGCAATTGGGAAGGTAGTGTTCAAGAGCACTTCAAATATCCACCCCAAGGTACATAGATACCAAATCAATTGGGAAGGTAGTGTTCAAGAGGACTTCAAATATCCACCCCAAGGTACATACATAACAAGTATCAAAGCAACTGGGACGGTAGTGTTCAAGAGGACTTCAAATATCCACCCCAAGGTACATACATACCAAGTATCAAATCAATTGGGAAGGTAGTGTTCAAGAGGACTTCAAATATCCACCCAAGGTACATACATACCAAATATCAAATCAATTGGGAAGGGAGTGTTCAAAAGGACTTCAAATATATTCGCCCCAAGGTACATACATACCAAATATCAAATCAATTGGGAAGGGAGTGTTCAAGAGGACTTCAAATATCCACCCCAAGGTACATACATACCAAATATCAAAGCAATTGGGGAGGTAGTGTTTAAGAGGACTTCAAATATCCACCCCAAGTTATATACATACCAAATATCAAAGCAATTGGGAAGGTGGTGTTTAAGAGGACTTCAAATATCCACCCCAAGGTACATACATACCAAATATCAAAGCACTTGGGAAGGTAGTGTTTAAGAGGACTTCATATATCCACCTCAAGGTACATACATACCAAATATCAAAGCAATTGGGGAGGTAGTGTTTAAGAGGACTTCAAATATCCACCCCAAGTTATATACATACCAAATATCAAAGCAATTGGGAAGGTGGTGTTTAAGAGGACTTCAAATATCCACCCCAAGGTACATACATACCAAATCAATTGGGAAGGTAGTGTTTAAGAGGACTTCAAATATCCACCCCAAGGTACATACATACCAAATATCAAAGCACTTGGGAAGGTAGTGTTTAAGAGGACTTCATATATCCACCTCAAGGTACATACATACCAAATATCAAATCAATTGGGAAGGTAGTGTTCAAGAGGACTTCAAATATCCACCCCAAGGTACATACATACCAAATATCAAATCAATTGGGAAGGTAGTGTTCAAGAGGGTTTCAAATATCCACCCCAAGGTACATACATACCAAATATCAAATCAAGTGGGAAGGTTGTGTTCAAGAGGACTTCAAATATCCACCCTAAGGTACATACATACCAAATGTCAAATCAATTGGGAAGGTAGTGTTCAAGAGGACTTCAAAAATCCACCCCAAGGTACATACATACCAAGTATCAAAGCAATTAGGAAGGTAGTGTTCAAGAGGACTTCAAATATCCACCCTAAGGTACATACATACCAAATATCAAATCAATTGGGAAGGTAGTGTTCAAGAGGACTTCAAATATCCACCCCAAGGTACATACATACCAAATATCAAATCAATTGGGAAGGTAGTGTTCAAGAGGGCTTCAAATATCCACCCCAAGGTACATACATACCAAATATCAAATCAATTGGGAAGGTTGTGTTCAAGAGGACTTCAAATATCCACCCTAAGGTACATACATACCAAATGTCAAATCAATTGGGAAGGTAGTGTTCAAGAGGACTTCAAAAATCCACCCCAAGGTACATACATATCAAGTATCAAAGCAATTAGGAAGGTAGTGTTCAAGAGGACTTCAAATATCCACCCTAAGGTACATACATACCAAATATCAAATCAATTGGGAAGGTAGTGTTCAAGAGCACTTCAAATATCCACCCCAAGGTACATACATACCAAATCAATTGGGAAGGTAGTGTTGAAGAGGACTTCAAATATTCACCCCAAGGTACATACATACCAAATATCAAAGCAATTGGGAAGGTAGTGTTTAAGAGGACTTCAAATATCCACCGCAAGGTACATACATACCAAATATCAAATCAATTGGGAAGGTAGTGTTTAAGAGGACTTCAAATATCCACCCCAAGGTACATACATACCAAATATCAAATCAATTGGGAAGGTAGTGTTCAAGAGGACTTCAAATATCCACCCCAAGGTACATACATACCAAATATCAAATCAATTGGGAAGGTAGTGTTCAAGAGGGCTTCAAATATCCACCCCAAGGTACATACATACCAAATATCAAATCAATTGGGAAGGTTGTGTTCAAGAGGACTTCAAATATCCACCCTAAGGTACATACATACCAAATGTCAAATCAATTGGGAAGGTAGTGTTCAAGAGGACTTCAAAAATCCACCCCAAGGTACATACATATCAAGTATCAAAGCAATTAGGAAGGTAGTGTTCAAGAGGACTTCAAATATCCACCCTAAGGTACATACATACCAAATATCAAATCAATTGGGAAGGTAGTGTTCAAGAGCACTTCAAATATCCACCCCAAGGTACATACATACCAAATCAATTGGGAAGGTAGTGTTGAAGAGGACTTCAAATATTCACCCCAAGGTACATACATACCAAATATCAAAGCAATTGGGAAGGTAGTGTTTAAGAGGACTTCAAATATCCACCGCAAGGTACATACATACCAAATATCAAATCAATTGGGAAGGTAGTGTTTAAGAGGACTTCAAATATCCACCCCAAGGTACATACATACCAAATATCAAATCAATTGGGAAGGTAGTGTTCAAGAGGACTTCAAATATCCACCCCAAGGTATATACATACCAAGTATCAAATCAATTGGGAAGGTGGTGTTTAAGAGGACTTCAAATATCCATCCCAAGGTACATGCATACCAAATATCAATTCAATTGGGAAGGTAGTGTTTAAGAGGACTTCAAATATCCACCCCAATGTACATACATACCAAATATCAAATCAATTGGGAAGGTGGTGTTCAAGAGGACTTCAAATATCCACCCCAAGGTACATACATACCAAATATCAAATCAATTGGGAAGGTGGTGTTTAAGAGGACTTCAAATATCCATCCCAAGGTACATGCATACCAAATATCAATTCAATTGGGAAGGTAGTGTTTAAGAGGAATTCAAATATCCACCCCAATGTACATACATACCAAATATCAAATCAATTGGGAAGGTGGTGTTCAAGAGGACTTCAAATATCCACCCCAAGGTACATACATACCAAATATCAAATCAATTGGGAAGGTAGTGTTCAAGAGGACTTCAAATATCCACCCCAAAGTACATACATACCAAATATCAAATCAATTGGGAAGGTGGTGTTCAATAGGACTTCTAATATCCACCCCAAGGTACATACATAACAAATATCAAATCAATTGGGAAGGTAGTGTTCAAGAGGACTTCAAATATCCACCCCAAGTACATACATACCAAATATCAAATCAATTGGGAAGGTAGTGTTTAAGAGGACTTCAAATATCCACCCCAAGGTACATACACACCAAATATCAAAGCAATTGGGAAGGTGGTGTTTAAGTGGACTTCAAATATCCACCCCAAGGTACATACATACCAAATATCAAATCAATTGGGAAGGTAGTGTTTAAGAGGACTTGAAATATCGACCCCAAGGTACATACATAACAAATATCAAATCAATTGGGAAGGCAGTGTTCAAAAGGACTTCAAATATCCACCCCAAAGTACATACATACCAAATATCAAAGCAATTGGGAAGGTGGTGTTCAATAGGACTTCTAATATCCACCCCTAGGTACATACATACCAAATATCAAATCATTTGGGAAGGTAGTCTTGAAGAGGACTTCAAATATCCACCCCAAGGTACATACATACCAAGTATCAAATCAATTGGGAAGGTAGTGTTTAAGAGGAATTCAAATATCCCCCCTAAGGTACATAATACCAAGTATCAGAGCAATTGGGAAGGTGGTGTTCAAGAGGACTTCAAATATCCACTCCAAGATACATACATACCAAATATCAAAATCAATTGGGAAGGTGGTGTTTAAGAGGACTTCAAATATCCACCCCAAGGTACATACATACCAAATATCAAATCAATTGGGAAGGTAGTGTTTAAGAGGACTTCAAATATCCACCCCAAGGTACATACATACCAAATATCAAACCAATTGGGAAGTTTGTGTTCAAGAGGACTTCAAATATCCACCGCAAGGTATATACATACCAAATATCAAATCAATTGGGAAGGTAGTTTTTAAGAGGACTTCAAATATCCACCCCAAGGTACATACATACCAAATATCAAAGCAATTTTGAAGGTAGTGTTGAAGAGGACTTCAAATATCCACCCCAAGGTACATACATACCAAGTATCAAATCAATTGGGAAGGTGGTGTTTAAGAGGACTTCAAATATCCACCCCAAGGAACATGCATACCAAATATCAAATCAATTGGGAAGGTAGTGTTTAAGAGGACGTCAAATATCCACCCCAATGTACATACATACCAAATATCAAATCAATTGGGAAGGTGGTGTTCAAGAGGACTTGAAATATCCACCCCAAGGTACATACATACCAAATATCAAATCAATTGGGAAGGTAGTGTTTAAGAGGACTTCAAATATCCACCCCAAGGTACATACATACCAAATATCAAAGCAATTGGGAAGGTGGTGTTTAAGTGGACTTCAAATATCCACCCCAAGGTACATACATAACAAATATCAAATCAATTGGGAAGGTAGTGTTCAAGAGGACTTCAAATATCCACCCCAAGGTACATACATACCAAGTATCAAAGCAATTGGGAAGGTGGTGTTCAAGAGGACTTCAAATATCCACCCCAAAGTACATACATACCAAATATCAAATCAATTGGGAAGGTGGTGTTCAATAGGACTTCTAATATCCACCCCAAGGTACATACATAACAAATATCAAATCAATTGGGAAGGTAGTGTTCAAGAGGACTTCAAATATCCACCCCAAGTACATACATACCCAATATCAAAGCAATTGGGAAGGTAGTGTTCAAGAGGACTTCAAATATCCACCCCAAGGTACACACATACCAAGTATCAAAGCAATTGGGAAGGTAGTGTTTAAGAGGACTTCAAATATCCACCGCAAGGTACATACATACCAAATATCAAATCAATTGGGAAGGTAGTGTTTAAGAGGACTTCAAATATCCACCCCAAGGTACATACATACCAAATATCAAATCAATTGGGAAGGTAGTGTTCAAGAGGACTTCAAATATCCACCCCAAGGTATATACATACCAAGTATCAAATCAATTGGGAAGGTGGTGTTTAAGAGGACTTCAAATATCCATCCCAAGGTACATGCATACCAAATATCAATTCAATTGGGAAGGTAGTGTTTAAGAGGACTTCAAATATCCACCCCAATGTACATACATACCAAATATCAAATCAATTGGGAAGGTGGTGTTCAAGAGGACTTCAAATATCCACCCCAAGGTACATACATACCAAATATCAAATCAATTGGGAAGGTGGTGTTTAAGAGGACTTCAAATATCCATCCCAAGGTACATGCATACCAAATATCAATTCAATTGGGAAGGTAGTGTTTAAGAGGACTTCAAATATCCACCCCAATGTACATACATACCAAATATCAAATCAATTGGGAAGGTGGTGTTCAAGAGGACTTCAAATATCCACCCCAAGGTACATACATACCAAATATCAAATCAATTGGGAAGGTAGTGTTTAAGAGGACTTCAAATATCCACCCCAAGGTACATACATACCAAGTATCAAATCAATTGGGAAGCTAGTGTTTAATAGGACTTGAAATATCTACCCCAAGGTACATACTTTACAATATCAATCCTATTGGGAAGCAGTGTTCAGAGACTTTCAATATCCACCCCAAGGTACATACATACCAAATATCAAATCAATTGGAAGGTAGTGTTCAAGAGGGCTTCAAATATCCACCCCAAGGTACATACATACCAAATATCAAATCAATTGGGAAGGTTGTGTTCAAGAGGACTTCAAATATCCACCCTAAGGTACATACATACCAAATGTCAAATCAATTGGGAAGGTAGTGTTCAAGAGGACTTCAAATATCCACCCCAAGGTATATACATACCAAGTATCAAATCAATTGGGAAGGTGGTGTTTAAGAGGACTTCAAATATCCATCCCAAGGTACATGCATACCAAATATCAATTCAATTGGGAAGGTAGTGTTTAAGAGGACTTCAAATATCCACCCCAATGTACATACATACCAAATATCAAATCAATTGGGAAGGTGGTGTTCAAGAGGACTTCAAATATCCACCCCAAGGTACATACATACCAAATATCAAATCAATTGGGAAGGTGGTGTTTAAGAGGACTTCAAATATCCATCCCAAGGTACATGCATACCAAATATCAATTCAATTGGGAAGGTAGTGTTTAAGAGGACTTCAAATATCCACCCCAATGTACATACATACCAAATATCAAATCAATTGGGAAGGTAGTGTTTAAGAGGACTTCAAATATCCACCCCAAGGTACATACATACCAAGTATCAAATCAATTGGGAAGGTAGTGTTTAAGAGGGACTTGAAATATCGGACCCCTTTGGTACATACATAACAAATATCAAATCAATTGGGAAGGCAGTGTTCAAGAGGACTTCAAATATCCACCCCAAGGTACATACATACCAAGTATCAAAGCAATTGGGAAGGTGGTGTTCAAGAGGACTTCAAATATCCACCCCAAAGTACATACATACCAAATATCAAAGCAATTGGGAAAGTGGTGTTCAATAGGACTTCTAATATCCACCCCAAGGTACATACATAACAAATATCAAATCAATTAGGAAGGTAGTGTTGAAGAGGATTTCAAATATCACCCCAAGGTACATACATACCAAATATCAAATCAATTGGGAAGGCAGTGTTCAAGAGGACTTCAAAAATCCACCCCAAGGTACATACATACCAAGTATCAAAGCAATTAGGAAGGTAGTGTTCAAGAGGACTTCAAATATCCACCCTAAGGTACATAGATACCAAATCAATTGGGAAGGTAGTGTTCAAGAGGACTTCAAATATCCACCCCAAGGTACATACATACCAAGTATCAAAGCAATTGGGAAGGTGGTGTTCAAGAGGACTTCAAATATCCACCCCAAAGTACATACATACCAAATATCAAAGCAATTGGGAAGGTGGTGTTCAATAGGACTTCTAATATCCACCCCAAGGTACATACATAACAAATATCAAATCAATTAGGAAGGTAGTGTTGAAGAGGATTTCAAATATCACCCCAAGGTACATACATACCAAATATCAAATCAATTGGGAAGGCAGTGTTCAAGAGGACTTCAAAAATCCACCCCAAGGTACATACATACCAAGTATCAAAGCAATTAGGAAGGTAGTGTTCAAGAGGACTTCAAATATCCACCCTAAGGTACATAGATACCAAATCAATTGGGAAGGTAGTGTTCAAGAGGACTTCAAATATCCACCCCAAGGTACATACATACCAAGTATCAAATCAATTGGGAAGGTAGTGTTCAAGAGGACTTCAAATATCCACCCAAGGTACATACATACCAAATATCAAATCAATTGGGAAGGGAGTGTTCAAAAGGACTTCAAATATATTCGCCCCAAGGTACATACATACCAAATATCAAATCAATTGGGAAGGGAGTGTTCAAAAGGACTTCAAATATATTCGCCCCAAGGTACATACATACCAAATATCAAATCAATTGGGAAGGGAGTGTTCAAGAGGACTTCAAATATCCACCCCAAGGTACATACATACCAAATATCAAAGCAATTGGGGAGGTAGTGTTTAAGAGGACTTCAAATATCCACCCCAAGTTATATACATACCAAATATCAAAGCAATTGGGAAGGTGGTGTTTAAGAGGACTTCAAATATCCACCCCAAGGTACATACATACCAAATCAATTGGGAAGGTAGTGTTTAAGAGGACTTCAAATATCCACCCCAAGGTACATACATACCAAATATCAAATCAATTGGGAAGGTAGTGTTTAAGAGGACTTCAAATATCCACCCCAAGGTACATGCATACCAAATATCAATTCAATTGGGAAGGTAGTGTTTAAGAGGACTTCAAATATCCACCCCAATGTACATACATACCAAATATCAAATCAATTGGGAAGGTGGTGTTCAAGAGGACTTCAAATATCCACCCCAAGGTACATACATACCAAATATCAAATCAATTGGGAAGGTGGTGTTTAAGAGGACTTCAAATATCCATCCCAAGGTACATGCATACCAAATATCAATTCAATTGGGAAGGTAGTGTTTAAGAGGACTTCAAATATCCACCCCAATGTACATACATACCAAATATCAAATCAATTGGGAAGGTGGTGTTCAAGAGGACTTCAAATATCCACCCCAAGGTACATACATACCAAATCAATTGGGAAGGTAGTGTTTAAGAGGACTTCAAATATCCACCCCAAGGTACATACATACCAAATATGAAAGCAATTGGGAAGGTGGTGTTCAATAGGACTTCTAATATCCACCCCAAGGTACATACATAACAAATATCAAATCAATTAGGAAGGTAGTGTTGAAGAGGA
>NW_003138455.1:0-32839 GCF_000003605.2 Saccoglossus kowalevskii
TCATTTCTCGTCTATCAGATTGTTATGCATTGCTTAATTATTTGCCGTGAATATTTGTTGGATTTCAACATGCGAAAAAAACATGTGCATAGTCGTAAACACTGAAATTGTATTATGCCAGCATAAATGACAGTTGTGCAAAATACTCAACAACAAGGCAGCGGTGGGATACGAACCCACGCCATCGAAATGACTGGTGCCTTAAACAAGCGCCTTTGACCGCTCGCCCACGCTACCCTTAATTACAAGCAAAAACGACGCAATTACCCTGAAACACAAGCATTTCATGTGTGTATGGGTATTTACCGAGACGACTGAAGTGATATTTTTAACAATGCAAATACCAAAAATTCGAATACTATTTCCTGGGAATTGTTGACGCTGTAGATACTCACTAAAATCACGTTCACCGGGTTTCATTTCGTCATCTAATCAGATTGTATGAATTGCTTAGTTACTTGCCGTGAATATTTGTTGGATTTCAAAGTGCGACTAAAACATGTGCATAACCGTATACACAGAAATTGAATAACGGCAGCATGAATGACATTTGTGCAAAATACCGAACAACCTGGCAGCGGTGGGATTCGAACCCACGCCATCGAAATGACTGGTGCCTTAAACCAGCGCCTTAGATCGCTCGGCCACGCTACCCATAGTTACATTGCCAAAACGACGCAATTACCCTGAAACACAAGCATTTCATGTGTGTTTGGGTATTTACCGAGACGACTGAAGTGATATTTGTAACAATGCAATGCCAAAAATGCGAATACTATTTTCTGAGAATTTTGACGCTGTGGTTACTCATTGAAATGTGTTCACCGGGTTTCATTTCATCATCTAATCAGATGTATGCATTGCTTAATTATTTGCCGTGAATATTTGTTGGATTTCAACATGCGAAAGAAACATGTGCATAGTCGTAAACACTGAAATTGTATTATGCCAGCATAAATGACAGTTGTGCAAAATACAAGGCAGCGGTGGGATACGAACCCACGCCATCGAAATGACTGGTGCCTTAAACAAGCGCCTTTGACCGCTCGGCCACGCTACCCTTAATTACATTGCAAAAACGACGCAATTACCCTGAAACACAAGCATTTCATGTGTGTTTTGGTATTTGCCTAGACGACTGAAGTGATATTTGTAACAATGCAAATGCCACAAATTCGAATACTATTTTCTGGGAATTGTTGACGCTGTAGATACTCACTAAAATGACGTTCACCGGGTTTCATTTCATCATCTAATCAGATTGTATGAATTGCTTAGTTACTTGCCATGAATATTTGTTGGATTTCAAAGTGCGACTAAAACATGTGCATAACCGTATACACAGAAATTGAATAACGGCAGCTTGAATGACAGTTGTGCAAAATACTTAACAACCTGGCAGCGGTGGGATTCGAACCCACACCATCGAAATGACTGGTGCCTTAAACCAGCGCCTTAGACCGCTCGGCCACGCTACCCAAAATTACATTGCAAAAACGACGCAATTACCCTGAAACACAAGCATTTCATGTGTGTTTGGGTATTTACCGAGACGACTGAAGTGATATTTGTAACAATGCAAATACCAAAAATTCGAATACTATTTCCTGGGAATTGTTGACGCTGTAGATACTCACTAAAATGACGTTCACCGGGTTTCATTTCATCATCTAATCAGATTGTATGCATTGCTTAGTTACTTGCCGTGAATATTTGTTGTATTTCAAAGTGCGACTAAAACATGTGCATAACCGTATACACAGAAATTGAATAACGGCAGCTTGAATGACAGTTGTGCAAAATACTGAACAACCTGGCAGCGGTGGGATTCGAACCCACGCCATCGAAATGACTGGTGCCTTAAACCAGCGCCTTAGACCACTCGGCCACGCTACCCATAATTACATTTCAAAAACGACGAAATTACCCTGAAACACAAGCATTTCATGTGTGTTTTGGTATTTGCCGAGACGACTGAAGTGATATTTGTAACAATGCAAATGCCACAAATTCGACTGGAATACTATTTTCTGGGAATTGTTGACGCTGTAGATACTCACTAAAATGACGTTCACCGGGTTTCATTTCATCATCTAATCAGATTGTATGCATTGCTTAGTTACTTGCCGTGAATATTTGTTGGATTTCAACGTGCGAAAGAAACATGTGCATTGTCGTAAACACTGAAATTGTATTATGCCTGCATAAATGACAGTTGTGCAAAATACCGAACAACCTGGCAGCGGTGGGATTCAAACCCACGCCATCGAAATGACTGGTGCATTAAACAAGCGTCTTTGACCGCTCGGCCACGCCACCCATAATTACATTGCAAAAACAACGCAATTACCCTGAAACACAAGCATTTCATGTGTGTTTTGGTATTTGCCGAGACGACTGATGTGATATTTGTAATAATGCAAATGCCAAAAATGCGAATACTATTTTCTGAGAATTTTTGACGCCGTGGTTACTCATTAAAATGTGTTCGCCGGGTTTCATTTCATCGTCTAATCAGATTGTTATGCATTGCTTAATTATTTGCCGTGAATATTTGTTGGATTTCAACATGCGAAAGAAACATGTGCATAGTCGTAAACACTGAAATTGTATTATGCCAGCATAAATGACAGTTGTGCAAAATACTCAACAACAAGGCAGCGGTGGGATACGAACCCACGCCATCGAAATGACTGGTGCCTAAAACCATCGCCTTAGACCGCTCGGCCACGCTACCCATAATTACTTTGCGAAAACGACGCAATAACCCTGAAACACAAGCATTTCATGCGTGTTTGGGTATTTACCGAGACGACTGAAGTGATATTTGTAACAATGCAAATGCCACAAATGCGAATACTATTTTCTGAGAATTTTTGACGCTGTGGTTACTCATTAAAATGTGTTCACCGGGTTTCATTTCATCATCTAATCAGATTGTATGCATTGCTTAGTTACTTGCCGTGAATATTTGTTGGATTTCAAAGTGCGACTAAAACATGTGCATAACCGTATACACAGAAATTGAATAACGGCAGCTTGAATGACAGTTGTGCAAAATACTGAACAACCTGGCAGCGGTGGGATTCGAACCCACGCCATCGAAATGACTGGTGCCTTAAACCAGCGCCTTAGACCGCTCGGCCACGCTACCCATAATTACTTTGCAAAAACGACGCAATTACCCTGAAACTCAAGCATTTCGTGTGTGTTTCGGTATTTACCGAGACGACTGAAGTGATATTTGTAATAATGCAAATGCCAGAAATGCGAATACTATTTCCTGGGAATTGTTGACGCTGTAGATACTCACTAAAATGACGTTCACCGGGTTTCATTTCATCATCTAATCAGATTGTATGCATTGCTTAGTTACTTGCCGTGAATATTTGTTGTATTTCAAAGTGCGACTAAAACATGTGCACAACCGTATACACAGAAATTGAATAACGACAGCTTGAATGACAGTTGTGCAAAACACTCAACAACCTGGCAGCGGTGGGATTCGAACCCACGCCATCGAAATGACTGGTGCCTTAAACCAGCGCCTTAGACCGCTCGGCCACGCTACCCATAATTACTTTGCAAAAACGACGCAATTACCCTGAAACTCAAGCATTTCATGTGTGTTTGGGTATTTACCGAGACGACTGAAGTGATATTTGTAATAATGCAAATGCCACAAATGCGAATACTATTTTCTGAGAATTGTTGACGCTGTGGTTACTCATTAAAATGTGTTCACCGGGTTTCATTTCATCATCTAATCAGATTGTATGCATTGCTTAGTTACTTGCCGTGAATATTTGTTGGATTTCAAAGTGCGACTAAAACATGTGCATAACCGTATACACAGAAATTGAATAACGGCAGCTTGAATGACAGTTGTGCAAAATACTGAACAACCTGGCAGCGGTGGGATTCGAACCCACGCCATCGAAATGACTGGTGCCTTAAACCAGCGCCTTAGACCGCTCGGCCACGCTACCCATAATTACTTTGCAAAAACGACGCAATTACCCTGAAACACAAGCATTTCATGTGTGTTTCGGTATTTACCGAGACGACTGAAGTGATATTTGTAATAATGCAAATGCCAGAAATGCGAATACTATTTTCTGAGAATTGTTGACGCTGTAGATACTCACTAAAATGACGTTCACCGGGTTTCATTTCATCATCTAATCAGATTGTATGCATTGCTTAGTTACTTGCCGTGAATATTTGTTGGATTTCAAAGTGCGACTAAAACATGTGCATAACCGTATACACAGAAATTGAATAACGGCAGCTTGAATGACAGTTGTGCAAAATACTGAACAACCTGGCAGCGGTGGGATTCGAACCCACGCCATCGAAATGACTGGTGCCTTAAACCAGCGCCTTAGACCGCTCGGCCACGCTACCCATAATTACTTTGCAAAAACGACGCAATTACCCTGAAACTCAAGCATTTCGTGTGTGTTTCGGTATTTACCGAGACGACTGAAGTGATATTTGTAATAATGCAAATGCCAGAAATGCGAATACTATTTCCTGGGAATTGTTGACGCTGTAGATACTCACTAAAATGACGTTCACCGGGTTTCATTTCATCATCTAATCAGATTGTATGCATTGCTTAGTTACTTGCCGTGAATATTTGTTGTATTTCAAAGTGCGACTAAAACATGTGCACAACCGTATACACAGAAATTGAATAACGACAGCTTGAATGACAGTTGTGCAAAATACTCAACAACCTGGCAGCGGTGGGATTCGAACCCACGCCATCGAAATGACTGGTGCCTTAAACCAGCGCCTTAGACCGCTCGGCCACGCTACCCATAATTACTTTGCAAAAACGACGCAATTACCCTGAAACACAAGCATTTCATGTGTGTTTCGGTATTTACCGAGACGACTGAAGTGATATTTGTAATAATGCAAATGCCAGAAATGCGAATACTATTTTCTGAGAATTGTTGACGCTGTAGATACTCACTAAAATGACGTTCACCGAGTTTCATTTCATCATCTAATCAGATTGTATGCATTGCTTAGTTACTTGCCGTGAATATTTGTTGGATTTCAAAGTGCGACTAAAACATGTGCATAACCGTATACACAGAAATTGAATAACGGCAGCTTGAATGACAGTTGTGCAAAATACTGAACAACCTGGCAGCGGTGGGATTCGAACCCACGCCATCGAAATGACTGGTGCCTTAAACCAGCGCCTTAGACCGCTCGGCCACGCTACCCATAATTACTTTGCAAAAACGACGCAATTACCCTGAAACTCAAGCATTTCGTGTGTGTTTCGGTATTTACCGAGACGACTGAAGTGATATTTGTAACAATGCAAATGCCAAAAATGCGAATACTATTTTCTGAGAATTTTTGACGCTGTGGTTACTCATTAAAATGTGTTCACCGGGTTTCATTTCATCATCTAATCAAATTGTATGCATTGCTTAATTATTTGCCGTGAATATTTGTTGGATTTCAACATGCGAAAGAAACATGTGCATTGTCGTAAACACTGAAATTGTATTATGCCAGCATAAATGACAGTTGTGCAAAATACTCAACAACAAGGCAGCGGTGGGATACGAACCCACGCCATCGAAATGACTGGTGCAATCAACAAGCGCCTTTGACCGCTCGCCCACGCTACCCATAATTGCAAGCAAAAACGACGCAATTACCCTGAAACACAAGCATTTCATGTGTGTATGGGTATTTACCGAGACGACTGAAGTGATATTTTTAACAATGCAAATACCAAAAATTCGAATACTATTTCCTGGGAATTGTTGACGCTGTAGATACTCACTAAAATGACGTTCACCGGGTTTCATTTCATCATCTAATCAGATTGTATGCATTGCTTAGTTACTTGCCGTGAATATTTGTTGTATTTCAAAGTGCGACTAAAACATGTGCATAACCGTATACACAGAAATTGAATAACGGCAGCTTGAATGACAGTTGTGCAAAATACTGAACAACCTGGCAGCGGTGGGATTCGAACCCACGCCATCGAAATGACTGGTGCCTTAAACCAGCGCCTTAGACCACTCGGCCACGCTACCCATAATTACATTTCAAAAACGACGCAATTACCCTGAAACACAAGCATTTCATGTGTGTTTTGGTATTTGCCGAGACGACTGAAGTGATATTTGTAACAATGCAAATGCCACAAATTCGACTGGAATACTATTTTCTGGGAATTGTTGACGCTGTAGATACTCACTAAAATGACGTTCACCGGGTTTCATTTCATCATCTAATCAGATTGTATACATTGCTTAGTTACTTGCCGTGAATATTTGTTGGATTTCAAAGTGCGACTAAAACATGTGCATAACCGTATACACAGAAATTGAATAACGGCAGCTTGAATGACAGTTGTGCAAAATACTGAACAACCTGCAGCGGTGGGATTCGAACCCACGCCATCGAAATGACTGGTGCCTTAAACCAGCGCCTTAGACCGCTCGGCCACGCTACCCATAATTACATTGCAAAAACGACGCAATTACCCTGAAACACAAGCATTTCATGTGTGTTTCGGTATTTACCGAGACGACTGAAGTGATATTTGTAATAATGCAAATGCCAGAAATGCGAATACTATTTTCTGAGAATTGTTGACGCTGTAGATACTCACTAAAATGACGTTCACCGGGTTTCATTTCATCATCTAATCAGATTGTATGCATTGCTTAGTTACTTGCCGTGAATATTTGTTGGATTTCAACGTGCGACTAAATCATGTGCATAACCGTATACACAGAAATTGAATAACGGCAGCTTGAATGACCGTTGTGCAAAATACTGAACAACCTGGCAGCGGTGGGATTTGAACCCACGCCATCGAAATGACTGGTGCCTTAAACGAGCGCCTTAGACCGCTCGGCCACGCTACCCATAATTACATTTCAAAAACGACGCAATTACCCTGAAACACAAGCATTTCATGTGTGTTTGGGTATTTACCGAGACGACTGAAGTGATATTTGTAACAATGCAAATGCCAAAAATGCGAATACTATTTTCTGAGAATTTTTGACGCTGTGGTTACTCATTAAAATGTGTTCACCGGGTTTCATTTCATCATCTAATCAAATTGTATGCATTGCTTAATTATTTGCCGTGAATATTTGTTGGATTTCAACATGCGAAAGAAACATGTGCATTGTCGTAAACACTGAAATTGTATTATGCCAGCATAAATGACAGTTGTGCAAAATACTGAACAACCTGGCAGCGGTGGGATTCGAACCCACGCCATCGAAATGACTGGTGCCTTAAACCAGCGCCTTTGACCGCTAGCCCACGCTACCCTTAATTACAAGCAAAAACGACGCAATTACCCTGAAACACAAGCATTTCATGTGTGTATGGGTATTTACCGAGACGACTGAAGTGATATTTTTAACAATGCAAAAACCAAAAATTCGAATACTATTTCCGGGGAAGTGTTGATGCTGTAGATACTCACTAAAATGACGTTCACCGGGTTTCATTTCATCATCTAATCAGATTGTATGCATTGCTTAGTTACTTGCCGTGAATATTTGTTGGATTTCAAAGTGCGACTAAAACATGTGCATAACCGTATACACAGAAATTGAATAACGGCAGCTTGAATGACAGTTGTGCAAAATACTGAACAACCTGGTAGCGGTGGGATTCGAACCCACGCCATCGAAATGACTGGTGCCTTAAACCAGCGCCTTAGACCGCTCGGCCACGCTACCGATAATTACTTTGCAAAAACGACGCAATTACCCTGAAACACAAGCATTTCATGTGTGTTTTGCTATTTGCCGAGACGACTGATGTGATATTTGTAATAATGCAAATGCCAAAAATGCGAATACTATTTTCTGAGAATTTTTGACACTGTGGTTACTCATTAAAATGTGTTCACCGGGTTTCATTTCATCATCTAATCAGATTGTATGAATTGCTTAGTTACTTGCCGTGAATATTTGTTGGATTTCAAAGTGCGACTAAAACATGTGCATAACCGTATACACAGAAATTGAATAACGGCAGCTTGAATGACAGTTGTGCAAAATACTGAACAACCTGGTAGCGGTGGGATTCGAACCCACGCCATCGAAATGACTGGTGCCTTAAACCAGCGCCTTAGACCGCTCGGCCACGCTACCGATAATTACTTTGCAAAAACGACGCAATTACCCTGAAACTCAAGCATTTCGTGTGTGTTTCGGTATTTACCGAGACGACTGAAGTGATATTTGTAATAATGCAAATGCCAAAAATGCGAATACTATTTTCTGAGAATTTTTGACGCCGTGGTTACTCATTAAAATGTGTTCGCCGGGTTTCATTTCATCGTCTAATCAGATTGTTATGCATTGCTTAATTATTTGCCGTGAATATTTGTTGGATTTCAACATGCGAAAGAAACATGTGCATAGTCGTAAACACTGAAATTGTATTATGCCAGCATAAATGACAGTTGTGCAAAATACTCAACAACAAGGCAGCGGTGGGATACGAACCCAGGCCATCGAAATGACTGGTGCCTTAAACAAGAGCCTTTGACCTCTCGGCCACGCCACCCATAATTACATTTCTAAAACGACGCAATTACCCTGAAACACAAGCATTGCGTGTGTGTTTCGGTATTTACCGAGACGACTGAAGTGATATTTGTAATAATGCAAATGCCAAAAATGCGAATACTATTTTCTGAGAATTTTTGACACTGTGGTTACTCATTAAAATGTGTTCACCGGGTTTCATTTCATAATCTAATCAGATTGTATGAATTGCTTAGTTACTTGCCGTGAATATTTGTTGGATTTCAAAGTGCGACAAAAACATGTGCATAACCGTATACACATAAATTGAATAACGGCAGCTTGAATGACAGTTGTGCAAAATACTGAACAACCTGGCAGCGGTGGGATTCGAACCCACGCCATCGAAATGACTGGTACCTTAAACCAGCGCCTTAGACCGCTCGGCCACGCTACCCATAATTACTTTGCAAAAACGACGCAATTACCCTGAAACTCAAGCATTTCGTGTGTGTTTCGGTATTTACCGAGACGACTGAAGTGATATTTGTAATAATGCAAATGCCAAAAATGCGAATACTATTTTCTGAGAATTTTTGACGCTGTGGTTACTCATTAAAATGTGTTCGCCGGGTTTCATTTCATAGTCTAATCAGATTGTTATGCATTGCTTAATTATTTGCCGTGAATATTTGTTGGATTTCAACATGCGAAAGAAACATGTGCATAGTCATAAACACTGAAATTGTATTATGCCAGCATAAATGACAGTTGTGCAAAATACTCAACAACAAGGCAGCGGTGGGATACGAACCCACGCCATCGAAATGACTGGTGCCTTAAACCAGCGCCTTAGACCGCTCGGCCACGCTACCCATAATTACTTTGCAAAAACGACGCAATTACCCTGAAACTCAAGCATTTCGTGTGTGTTTCGGTATTTACCGAGACGACTGAAGTGATATTTGTAATAATGCAAATGCCAAAAATGCGAATACTATTTTCTGAGAATTTTTGACGCTGTGGTTACTCATTAAAATGTGTTCGCCGGGTTTCATTTCATAGTCTAATCAGATTGTTATGCATTGCTTAATTATTTGCCGTGAATATTTGTTGGATTTCAACATGCGAAAGAAACATGTGCATAGTCATAAACACTGAAATTGTATTATGCCAGCATAAATGACAGTTGTGCAAAATACTCAACAACAAGGCAGCGGTGGGATACGAACCCACGCCATCAAAATGACTGGTGCCTTAAACAAGCACCTTTGATCGCTCGCCCACGCTACCCTTAATTACAAGCGAAAACGACGCAATTACCCTGAAACACAAGCATTTCATGTGTGTATGGGTATTTACCGAGACGACTGAAGTGATATTTTTAACAATGCAAATACCAAAAATTCGAATACTATTTCCGGGGAATTGTTGATGCTGTAGATACTCACTAAAATGACGTTCACCGGGTTTCATTTCATCATCTAATCAGATTGTATGCATTGCATAGTTACTTGCCGTGAATATTTGTTGGATTTCAACGTGCGACTAAAACATGTGCATAACCGTATACACAGAAATTGAATAACGGCAGCTTGAATGACAGTTGTGCAAAGTACTGAACAACCTGGCAGCGGTGGGATTCGAACCCACGCCATCGAAATGACTGGTGCCTTAAACCAGCGCCTTAGACCGCTCGGCCACGCTACCCATAATTAATTTGCAAAAACGACGCAATTACACTGAAACACAAGCATTTCATGTGTGTTTGGGTATTTACCGAGACGACTGAAGTGATATTTGTAACAATGCAAATGCCAAAAATGCGAATACTATTTTCTGAGAATTGTTGACGCTGTGGTTACTCATTAAAATGTGTTCACCGGGTTTCATTTCATCATCTAATCAAATTGTATGCATTGCTTAATTATTTGCCGTGAATATTTGTTGGATTTCAACATGCGAAAGAAACATGTGCATTGTCGTAAACACTGAAATTGTATTATGCCAGCATAAATGACAGTTGTGCAAAATACTCAACAACAAGGCAGCGGTGGGATACGAACCCACGCCATCGAAATGACTGGTGCCTTAAACAAGCGCCTTTGAACGCTCGCCCACGCTACCCTTAATTACAAGCAAAAACGACGCAATTACCCTGAAACACAAGCATTTCATGTGTGTATGGGTATTTACCGAGACGACTGAAGTGATATTTTTAACAATGCAAATACCAAAAATTCGAATACTATTTCCTGGGAATTGTTGACGCTGTGGTTACTCATTAAAATGTGTTCACCGGGTTTCATTTCATCATCTAATCAGATTGTAGGCATTGCTTAATTATTTGCCGTGAATATTTGTTGGATTTCAACATGCGAAAGAAACATGTGCACAGTCGTAAACACTGAAATTGTATTATGCCAGCATAAATGACAGTTGTGCAAAATACTCAACAACAAGGCAGCGGTGGGATACGAACCCACGCCATCGAAATGACTGGTGCAATCAACAAGCGTCTTTGACCGCTCGGCCACGCCACCCATAATTACATTGCAAAAACGACGCAATTACCCTGAAACATAAGCATTTCATGTGTGTTTTGGTATTTGCCGAGACGACTGATGTGATATTTGTAACAATGCAAATGCCACAAATTCGAATACTATTTCCTGGGAATTGTTGATGCTGTAGATACTCACTAAAATGACGTTCACCGGGTTTCATTTCATCATCTAATCAGATTGTATGCATTGCTTAGATACTTGCCGTGAATATTTGTTGTATTTCAAAGTGCGACTAAAACATGTGCATAACCGTATACACAGAAATTGAATAACGACAGCTTGAATGACAGTTGTGCAAAATACTGAACAACCTGGCAGCGGTGGGATTCGAACCCACGCCATCGAAATGACTGGTGCCTTAAACCAGCGCCTTTAGACCGCTCGGCCACGCTACCCAAAATTACTTTTACTAAAACAAGGCAATTACCCTGAAACAAAAGCATTTCATGTGTGTTTCGGTATTTACCGAGACGACTGAAGTGATATTTTTAACAATGCAAATGCCACAAATTCGAATACTATTTCCTGGGAATTGTTGACGTTGTAGATACTCACTAAAATGACGTTCACCGGGTTTCATTTCATCATCTAATCAGATTGTATGCATTGCTTAGTTACTTGCCGTGAATATTTGTTTTATTTCTAAATGCGACTAACACATGTGCATAGCCGTATACACAGAAATTGAATAACGGCAGCTTGAATGACAGTTGTTCAAAATACTCAACATCCTGGCAGCGGTGGAATTCGAACCCACGCCATCGAAATGACTGGTGCCTTAAACCAGCGCCTTAGACCGCTCGGCCACGCTACCCATAATTACACTGCAAAAACAAGTTAATTACCCCGAAACACAAGCATTTCATGTGTGTTTCGGTATTTACCGAGACGACTGAAGTGATATTTGTAACAATGCATATGCCAAAAACGCGAATACTATTTTCTGGGAATTTTTGACGCTGTAGTTACTCATTAAAATGTGTTCACCGGGTTTCAATTCGTCATCTAATCAGATTGTATGCACTGCTTAATTATTTGCCGTGAATATTTGTTGGATTTCAACATGCGAAATAAACATGTGCATAGTCGTAAACACTGAAATTGTATTATGCCAGCATAAATGACTGTTCTGCAAAATACTAAACAACATGGCAGCGGTGGTATTCGAACCCACGCCAGCGAAATGACTGGTGCCTTAATCAAGCGCCTTTGACTGCTCGGCCACGCTACCCATAATAACATTGCAAAAACGACACAATTACCCGGAAACACAAGCATTTCATGTGTGTTTGGGTATTTACCGAGACGACTGAAGTGATATTTGTAATAATGCAAATGCCGAAAATGCGAATACTATTTTCTGAGAATTTTTGACTCTGTGGTTACTCATTAAAATGTGTTCACCGGGTTTCATTTCATCATCTAATCAGATTGTATGCATTGCTTAGTTACTTGCCGTGAATATTTGTTTTATTTTAAAGTGCGACTAAAACATGTGCATAGCCGTATACACAGAAATTGAATTACGGCAGCTTGAATGACAGTTGTGCAAAATACTAAACAACATGGCAGCGGTGGAATTCGAACCCACGCCATCGAAATGACTGGTGCCTTAAACCAGCGCCTTAGACCGCTCGGCCACGCTACACATAATTACTTTACTAAAACAAGGCAATTACCCTGAAACAAAAGCATTTCATGTGTGTTTCGGTATTTACCGAGACGACTGAAGTGATATTTTTAACAATGCAAATGCCACAAATTCGAATACTATTTCCTGGGAATTGTTGACGTTGTAGATACTCACTAAAATGACGTTCACCGGGTTTCATTTCATCATCTAATCAGATTGTATGCATTGCTTAGTTACTTGCCGTGAATATTTGTTGTATTTCAAAGTGCGACTAAAACATGTGGATAACCGTATACACAGAAATTGAATAACGGCAGCTTGAATGACAGTTGTGCAAAATACCGAACAACCTGGCAGCGGTGGGATTCGAACCCACGCCATCGAAATGACTGGTGCCTTAAACCAGCGGCTTAGAGCGCTCGGGCCACGCTACCCATAATTACTTTGCTAAAACAAGGCAATTACCCCGAAACACAAGCATTTCATGTGTGTTTCGGTATTTACCGAGACGAGTGAAGTGATATTTGTAATAATGCAAATGTCAGAAATGCGAATACTATTTTCTGAGAATTGTTGACGCTGTAGATACTCACTAAAATGACGTTCACCGGGTTTCATTTCATCATCTAATCAGATTGTATGCATTGCTTAGTTACTTGCCGTGAATATTTGTTGGATTTCAAAGTGCGACTAAAACATGTGCATAACCGTATACACAGAAATTGAATAACGGCAGCTTGAATGACAGTTGTGCAAATTACTGAACAACCTGGCAGCGGTGGGATTCGAACCCACGCCATCGAAATGACTGGTGCCTTAAACAAGCGCCTTTGACCGCTCGGCCACGCCACCCATAATTACATTTCAAAAACGACGCAATTACCCTGAAACACAAGCATTTCATGTGTGTTTCGGTATTTACCGAGACGACTGAAGTGATATTTGTAATAATGCAAATGCCAAAAATGCGAATACTATTTTCTGAGAATTTTTGACACTGTGGTTACTCATTAAAATGTGTTCACCGTGTGTCATTTCATCATCTAATCAGATTGTATGAATTGCTTAGTTACTTGCCGTGAATATATGTTGGATTTCAAAGTGCGACTAAAACATGTGCATAACCGTATACACAGAAATTGAATAACGGCAGCTTGAATGACAGTTGTGCAAAATACTGAACAACCTGGCAGCGGTGGGATTCGAACCCACGCCATCGAAATGACTGGTGCCTTAAACCAGCGCCTTAGACCGCTCGGCCACGCTACCCATAATTACTTTGCAAAAACGACGCAATTACCCTGAAACTCAAGCATTTCGTGTGTGTTTCGGTATTTACCGAGACGAGTGAAGTGATATTTGTAATAATGCAAATGTCAGAAATGCGAATACTATTTTCTGAGAATTGTTGACGCTGTAGATACTCACTAAAATGACGTTCACCGGGTTTCATTTCATCATCTAATCAGATTGTATGCATTGCTTAGTTACTTGCCGTGAATATTTGTTGGATTTCAAAGTGCGACTAAAACATGTGCATAACCGTATACACAGAAATTGAATAACGGCAGCTTGAATGACAGTTGTGCAAATTACTGAACAACCTGGCAGCGGTGGGATTCGAACCCACGCCATCGAAATGACTGGTGCCTTAATCCAGCGCCTTAGACCGCTCGGCCACGCTACCCATAATTTCTTTGCAAAAACGACGCAATTACCCTGAAACTCAAGCATTTCGTGTGTTTCGGTATTTACCGAGACGACTGAAGTGATATTTGTAATAATGCAAATGCCAGAAATGCGAATACTATTTCCTGGGAATTGTTGACGCTGTAGATACTCACTAAAATGACGTTCACCGGGTTTCATTTCATCATCTAATCAGATTGTATGAATTGCTTAGTTACTTGCCATGAATATTTGTTGGATTTCAAAGTGCGACTAAAACATGTGCATAACCGTATACACAGAAATTGAATAACGGCAGCTTGAATGACAGTTGTGCAAAATACTTAACAACCTGGCAGCGGTGGGATTCGAACCCACGCCATCGAAATGACTGGTGCCTTAAACCAGCGCCTTAGACCGCTCGGCCACGCTACCCATAATTACATTGCAAAAACGACGCAATTACCCTGAAACACAAGCATTTCATGTGTGTTTGGGTATTTACCGAGACGACTGAAGTGATATTTGTAACAATGCAAATGCCAAAAATGCGAATACTATTTTCTGAGAATTTTTGACGCTGTGGTTACTCATTAAAATGTGTTCACCGGGTTTCATTTCATCATCTAATCAGATTGTTATGCATTGCTTAATTATTTGCCGTGAATATTTCTTGGATTTCAACATGCGAAAGCAACATGTGCATAGTCGTAAACACTGAAATTGTATTATGCCAGCATAAATGACAGTTGTGCAAAATACTCAACACCAAGGCAGCGGTGGGATACGAACCCACGCCATCGAAATGACTGGTGCCTTAAACAAGCGCCTTTAACCGCTCGGCCACGCTACCCTTAATTACATTGCAAAGACGACGCAATTACCCTGAAACACAAGCATTTCATGTGTGTATGGGTATTTACCGAGACGACTGAAGTGATATTTGTAATAATGCAAATGCCAGAAATGCGAATACTATTTTCTGAGAATTGTTGACGCTGTAGATACTCACTAAAATGACGTTCACCGGGTTTCATTTCATCATCTAATCAGATTGTATGCATTGCTTAGTTACTTGCCGTGAATATTTGTGTATTTCAACATGCGAAATAAGCATGTGCATAGTCGTAAACACTGAAATTGTATTATGCCAGCATAAATGACTGTTGTGCAAAATACTAAACAACATGGCAGTGTGGAATTCGAACCCACGCCATCGAAATGACTGGTGCCTAAAACCAGCGCCTTAGACCGCTCGGCCACGCTACCCATAATTACTTTACTAAAACAAGGCAATTACCCTGAAAGAAAAGCATTTCATGTGTGTTTCGGTATTTACCGAGACGACTGAAGTGATATTTTTAACAATGTAAATGCCACAAATTCGAATACTATTTCCTGGGAATTGTTGACGCTGTGGATACTCACTAAAATGACGTTCACCGGGTTTCATTTCATCATCTAATCAGATTGTATGCATTGCTTAGTTACTTGCCGTGAATATTTGTTTTATTTCAAAGTGCGATTAAAACATGTGCATAGCCGTATACACAGAAATTGAATAACGGCAGCTTGAATGACGGTTGTGCAAAATACTCAACAACCTGGCAGCGGTGGGATTCGAACCCACGCCATCGAAATGACTGGTGCCTTAAACCAGCGCCTTAGACCGCTCGGCCACGATACCCATAATTACTTTGCAAAAACAAGGCAATTACCCCGAAACACAAGCATTTCATGTGTGTTTCGGTATTTACCGAGACGACTGAAGTGATATTTGTAACAATGCAAATGCCAAAAACGCGAATACTATTTTCTGGAAATTTTTGACGCTGTAGTTACTCATTAAAATGTGTTCACCGGGTTTCATTTCGTCATCTAATCAGATTGTATGCACTGCTTAATTATTTGCCGTGAATATTTGTTGGATTTCAACATGCGAAATAAACATGTGCATAGTCGTAAACACTGAAATTGTATTATGCCAGCATAAATGACTGTTCTGCAAAATACTAAACAACATGGCAGCGGTGGTATTCGAACCACGCCAGGGAAATGAGTGGTGCCTTAAACCAGCGCCTTAGACCGCTCGGCCACGATACCCATAATTACTTTGCAAAAACAAGGCAATTACCCCGAAACACAAGCATTTCATGTGTGTTTCGGTATTTACCGAGACGACTGAAGTGATATTTGTAACAATGCAAATGCCAAAAACGCGAATACTATTTTCTGGAAATTTTTGACGCTGTAGTTACTCATTAAAATGTGTTCACCGGGTTTCATTTCGTCATCTAATCAGATTGTATGCACTGCTTAATTATTTGCCGTGAATATTTGTTGGATTTCAACATGCGAAATAAACATGTGCATAGTCGTAAACACTGAAATTGTATTATGCCAGCATAAATGACTGTTCTGCAAAATACTAAACAACATGGCAGCGGTGGTATTCGAACCACGCCAGGGAAATGAGTGGTGCCTTAAACAAGCGCCTTTGACCACTCGGCCACGCTACCCATAATTACTTTACTAAAACAAGGCAATTACCCTGGAACAAAAGCATTTCATGTGTATTTCGGTATTTACCGAGACGACTGAAGTGATATTTTTAAAAATGCAAATGCCACAAATTCGAATACTATTTCCTGGGAATTGTTGACGCTGTAGATACTCACTAAAATGACGTTCACCTGGTTTCATTTCATCATCTAATCAGATTGTATACACTGCTTAATTATTTGCCGTGAATATTTGTTGGATTTCAACATGCGAAATAAACATGTGCATAGTCGTAAACACTGAAATTGTATTATGCCAGCATAAATGACTGTTCTGCAAAATACTAAACAACATGGCAGCGGTGGTATTCGAACCCACGCCAGCGAAATGACTGGTGCCTTAAACAAGCGCCTTTGACCGCTCGGCCACGCTACCCATAATAACACTGCAAAAACGACACAATTACCCGGAAACACAAGCATTTCATGTGTGTTTGGGTATTTACCGAGACGACTGAAGTGATATTTGTAATAATGCAAATGCCGAAAATGCGAATACTATTTTCTGAGAATTTTTGACTCTGTGGTTACTCATTAAAATGTGTTCACCGGGTTTCATTTCATCATCTAATCAGATTGTATGCATTGCTTAGTTACTTGCCGTGAATATTTGTTTTATTTTAAAGTGCAACTAAAACATGTGCATAGCCGTATACACAGAAATTGAATTACGGCAGCTTGAATGCAAAATACTAAACAACATGGCAGCGGTGGGATTCGAACCCACGCCATCGAAATGACTGGTGCCTAAAACCAGCGCCTTAGACCGCTCGGCCACGCTACCCATAACTACTTTACTAAAACAAGGCAATTACCCAGGAACAAAAGCATTTCATGTGTATTTCGGTATTTACCAAGACGACTGAAGTGATATTTTTAACAATGCAAATGCCACAAATTCGAATACTATTTCCTGGGAATTGTTGACGCTGTAGATACTCACTAAAATGACGTTCACCGGGTTTCATTTCATCATCTAATCAGATTGTATGCATTGCTTAGTTACTTGCCGTGAATATTTGTTTTATTTTAAAGTGCGACTAAAACATGTGCATAGCCGTATACACAGAAATTGAATAACGGCAGCTTGAATGACAGTTGTGCAAAATACTAAACAACCTGGCAGCGGTGGGATTCGAACCCACGCCATCGAAATGACTGGTGCCTAAAACCAGCGCCTTAGACCGCTCAGCCACGCTACCCATAATTAATTTACTAAAACAAGGCAATTACCCTGGAACAAAAGCATTTCATGTGTGTTTCGGTATTTACCGAGACGACTGAAGTGATATTTTTAACAATGCAAATGCCACAAATTCGAATACTATTTCCTGGGAATTGTTGACGCTGTAGATACTCACTAAAATGACGTTCACCGGGTTTCATTTCATCATCTAATCAGATTGTATGCATTGCTTAGTTACTTGCCGTGAATATTTGTTTTATTTTAAAGTGCGACTAAAACATGTGCATAGCCGTATACACAGAAATTGAATAACGGCAGCTTGAATGACAGTTGTGCAAAATACTCAACAACCTGGCAGCGGTGGGATTCGAACCCACGCCATCGAAATGACTGGTGCCTTAAACCAGCGCCTTAGACCGCTCGGCCACGCTACCCATAATTACTTTACTAAAACAAGGCAATTACCCTGGAACAAAAGCATTTCATGTGTGTTTCGGTATTTACCGAGACGACTGAAGTGATATTTTTAACAATGCAAATGCCACAAATTCGAATACTATTTCCTGGGAATTGTTGACGCTGTAGATACTCACTAAAATGACGTTCACCGGGTTTCATTTCATCATCTAATCAGATTGTATGCATTGCTTAGTTACTTGCCGTGAATATTTGTTTTATTTTAAAGTGCGACTAAAACATGTGCATAGCCGTATACACAGAAATTGAATAACGGCAGCTTGAATGACAGTTGTGCAAAATACTGAACAACCTGGCAGCGGTGGGATTCGAACCCACGCCATCGAAATGACTGGTGCCTTAAACCAGCGCCTTAGACCGCTCGGCCACGCTACCCATAATTACATTGCAAAAACAACGCAATTACCCTGAAACACAAGCATTTCATGTGTGTTTGGGTATTTACCGAGACGACTGAAGTGATATTTGTAACAATGCAAATGCCAAAAATGCGAATACTATTTTCTGAGAATTTTTGACGCTGTGGTTACTCATTAAAATGTGTTCACCGGGTTTCATTTCATCATCTAATCAGATTGTATGCATTGCTTAATTATTTGCCGTGAATATTTGTTGGATTTCAACATGCGACTAAAACATGTGCATAGTCGTAAACACTGAAATTGTATTATGCCAGCATAAATGACAGTTGTGCAAAATACTCAACAACAAGGCAGCGGTGGGATACGAACCCACGCCATCGAAATGACTGGTACCTTAAACAAGCGCCTTTGACCGCTCGGCCACGCCACCCATAATTACATTTCAAAAACGACGCAATTACCCTGAAACACAAGCATTTTATGTGTGTTTGGGTATTTACCGAGACGACTGAAGTGATATTTTTAACAATGCAAATACCAAAAATTCGAATACTATTTCCTGGGAATTGTTGACGCTGTAGATACTCACTAAAATGACGTTCACCGGGTTTCATTTCATCATCTAATCTGATTGTATGCGTTGCTTAGTTACTTGCCGTGAATATTTGTTGTATTTCAAAGTGCGACTAAAACATGTGCATAACCGTATAAAAGAAATTGAATAACGGCAGCTTGAATGACAGTTGTGCAAAATACTGAACAACCTGGCAGCGGTGGGATTCGAACCCACGCCATCGAAATGACTGGTGCCTTAAACCAGCGCCTTAGACCGCTCGGCCACGCTACCCATAATTACTTTGCAAAAACGACGCAATTACCCTGAAACTCAAGCATTTCGTGTGTGTTTCGGTATTTACCGAGACGACTGAAGTGATATTTGTAATAATGCAAATGCCAGAAATGCGAATACTATTTTCTGAGAATTGTTGACGCTGTAGATACTCACTAAAATGACGTTCACCGGGTTTCATTTCATCATCTAATCAGATTGTATGCATTGCTTAGTTACTTGCCGTGAATATTTGTTGTATTTCAAAGTGCGACTAAAACATGTGCACAACCGTATACTCAGAAATTGAATAACGGCAGCTTGAATGACAGTTGTGCAAAATACTGAACAACCTGGCAGCGGTGGGATTCGAACCCACGCCATCGAAATGACTGGTGCCTTAAACCAGCGCCTTAGACCGCTCGGCCACGCTACCCATAATTTCTTTGCAAAAACGACGCAATTACCCTGAAACTCAAGCATTTCGTGTGTGTTTCGGTATTTACCGAGACGACTGAAGTGATATTTGTAATAATGCAAATGCCAAAAATGCGAATACTATTTTCTGAGAATTTTTGACACTGTGGTTACTCATTAAAATGTGTTCACCGGGTGTCATTTCATCATCTAATCAGATTGTATGAATTGCTTAGTTACTTGCCGTGAAAATTTGTTGGATTTCAAAGTGCGACTAAAACATGTGGATAACCGTATACACAGAAATTGAATAACGGCAGCTTGAATGACAGTTGTGCAAAATACTGAACAACCTGGCAGCAGTGGGATTCGAACCCACGCCATCGAAATGACTGGTGCCTTAAACCAGCGCCTTAGACCGCTCGGCCACGCTACCCATAATTACTTTGTAAAAACGACGCAATTACCCTGAAACTCAAGCATTTCGTGTGTGTTTCGGTATTTACCGAGACGACTGAAGTGATATTTGTAATAATGCAAATGCCAGAAATGCGAATACTATTTTCTGAGAATTGTTGACGCTGTAGATACTCACTAAAATGACGTTCACCAGGTTTCATTTCATCATCTAATCAGATTGTATGCATTGCTTAGTTACTTGCCGTGAATATTTGTTGGATTTCAAAGTGCGACTAAAACATGTGCATAACCGTATACACAGAAATTGAATAACGGCAGCTTGAATGACAGTTGTGCAAAATACTGAACAACCTGGCAGCAGTGGGATTCGAACCCACGCCATCGAAATGACTGGTGCCTTAAACCAGCGCCTTAGACCGCTCGGCCACGCTACCCATAATTACTTTGTAAAAACGACGCAATTACCCTGAAACTCAAGCATTTCGTGTGTGTTTCGGTATTTACCGAGACGACTGAAGTGATATTTGTAATAATGCAAATGCCAGAAATGCGAATACTATTTTCTGAGAATTGTTGACGCTGTAGATACTCACTAAAATGACGTTCACCGGGTTTCATTTCATCATCTAATCAGATTGTATGCATTGCTTAGTTACTTGCCGTGAATATTTGTTGGATTTCAAAGTGCGACTAAAACATGTGCATAACCGTATACACAGAAATTGAATAACGGCAGCTTGAATGACAGTTGTGCAAAATACTGAACAACCTGGCAGCAGTGGGATTCGAACCCACGCCATCGAAATGACTGGTGCCTTAAACCAGCGCCTTAGACCGCTCGGCCACGCTACCCATAATTACTTTGTAAAAACGACGCAATTACCCTGAAACTCAAGCATTTCGTGTGTTTCGGTATTTACCGAGACGACCGAAGTGATATTTGTAATAATGCAAATGCCAAAAATGCGAATACTATTTTCTGAGAATTTTTGACGCTGTGGTTACTCATTAAAATGACGTTCACCGGGTTTCATTTCATCATCTAATCAGATTGTTACGCATTGCTTAATTATTTGCCGTGAATATTTGTTGTATTTCAACATGCGAAAGAAACCTGTGCATAGTCGCAAACACTGAAATTGTATTATGCCAGCATAAATGACAGTTGTGCAAAATACTCAACAACAAGGCAGCGGTGGGACACGAACCCACGCAATCGAAATGACTGTTGCCTTAAACAAGCGGCTTAGAGCGCTCGGCCACGCTACCCATAATTACTTTGCTAAAACAAGGCAATTACCCCGAAACACAAGCATTTCATGTGTGTTTCGGTATTTACCGAGACGAGTGAAGTGATATTTGTATAATGCAATGTCAGAAATGCGATACTATTCTGAGATGTGACTCTGTGGTACTCATAAAATGTGTCACCGGGTTCATTCATCATCTAATCAGATGTATGCATTGCTTAGTTACTTGCCGAGAATATTTGTTTTATTTTAAAGTGCGACTAAAACATGTGCATAGCCGTATACACAGAAATTGAATTACGGCAGCTTGAATGACAGTTGTGCAAAATACTAAACAACATGGCAGCGGTGGGATTCGAACCCACGCCATCGAAATGACTGGTGCCTAAAACCAGCGCCTTAGACCGCTCGGCCACGTTACCCATAATTACTTTGCAAAAACAAGGCAATTACCCCGAAACACAAGCATTTCATGTGTGTTTCGGTATTTACCGAGACGACTGAAGTGATATTTGTAACAATGCAAATGCCAAAAACGCGAATACTATTTTCTGGGAATTTTTGACGCTGTAGTTACTCATTAAAATGTGTTCACCGGTTTTCATTTCGTCATCTAATCAGATTGTATGCACTGCTTAATTATTTGCCGTGAATATTTGTTGGATTTCAACATGCGAAATAGACATGTGCATAGTCGTAAACACTGAAATTGTATTATGCCAGCATAAATGACTGTTCTGCAAAATACTAAACAACATGGCAGCGGTGGTATTCGAACCCACGCCATCGAAATGACTGATGCCTAAAACCAGCGCCTTAGACCGCTCGGCCACGCTACACATAATTACATTACTAAAACAAGGCAATTACACTGGAACAAAAGCATTTCATGTGTGTTTCGGTATTTACCGAGACGACTGAAGTGATATTTTAAAAAATGCAAATGCCACAAATTCGAATACTATTCCTGGGAATTGTTGACGCTGTAGATACTCACTAAAATGACGTTCACCGGGTTTCATTTCATCATCTAATCAGATGCATGCATGCTTAGTTACTTGCCGTGAATATTTGTTTTATTTTAAAGTGCGACTAAAACATGTGCATAGCCGTATACACAGAAATTGAATAACGGCAGCTTGAATGACAGTTGTGCAAAATACTCAACAACCTGGCAGCGGTGGGATTCGAACCCACGACATCGAGATGACTGGTGCCTTAAACCAGCGCCTTAGACCGCTCGGCCACGCTACCCATAATTACTTTGCAAAAACAAGGCAATTACCCTGAAACACAAGCATTTCATGTGTGTTTCGGTATTCACCGAGACGACTGATGTGATATTTGTAACAATGCAAAAGTCAAAAATGAGAATACTATTTTCTGGGAATTTTTGACGCTGTAGTTACTCATTAAATGTGTTCACCGGGTTTCATTTCGTCATCTAATCAGATTGTAAGAACTGCTTAATTAGTTGCCGTGAATAATTGTTGGATTTCAACATGCGAAATAAACATGTGCATAGTCGTAAACACTGTAATTGTATTATGCCAGCATAAATGACTGTTGTGCAAAATACTAAACAACATGGCAGCAGTGGTATTCGAAACCACACCATCGAAATGACTGGTGCCTAAAACCAGCGCCTTAGACCGCACGGCCACGCTACCAATAATTACTTTACTAAAACAAGGCAATTACCCTGAAACCAAAGCATTTCATGTGTGTTTCGGTATTTACCGAGACGACTGAAGTGATATTTGTAACAATGCAATTGCCAAAAACGCGAATACTATTTTCTGGGAATTTTTGACGCTGTAGTTACTCATTAAAATGTGTTCACCGGGTTTCATTTCGTCATCTAATCAGATTGTATGCACTGCTTAATTATTTGCCGTGAATATTTGTTGGATTTCAACATGCGAAATAAACATGTGCATAGTCGGAAACACTGAAATTGAATAACGGCAGCTTGAATGACAGTTGTGCAAAATACTCAACAACCTGGCAGCGGTGGGATTGGAACCCACGCCATCGAAATGACTGGTGCCTTAAACCAGCGCCTTAGACCGCTCGGCCACGCTACCCATAATTACTTTACTAAAACAAGGCAATTACCCTGGAACAAAAGCATTTCATGTGTGTTTCGGTATTTACCGAGACGACTGAAGTGATATTTTTAACAATGCAAATGCCACAAATTCGAATACTATTTCCTGGGAATTGTTGACGCTGTAGATACTCACTAAAATGACGTTCACCGGGTTTCATTTCATCATCTAATCAGATTGTATGCATTGCTTAGTTACTTGCCGTGAATATTTGTTTTATTTTAAAGTGCGACTAAAACATGTGCATAGCCGTATACACAGAAATTGAATAACGGCAGCTTGAATGACAGTTGTGCAAAATACTCAACAACCTGGCAGCGGTGGGATACGAACCCACGCCATCGAAATGACTGGTGCCTTAAACAAGCGCCTTTGACCACTCGGCCACGCCACCCATAATTACATTTCAAAAACGACGCAATTACCCTGAAACACAAGCATTTCGTGTGTGTTTCGGTATTTACCGAGACGACTGAAGTGATATTTGTAATAATGCAAATTCCAAAAATGCGAATACTATTTTCTGAGAATTTTTGACACTGTGGTTACTCATTAAAATGTGTTCACCGGGTTTCATTTCATAATCTAATCAGATTGTATGAATTGCTTAGTTACTTGCCGTGAATATTTGTTGGATTTCAAAGTGCGACAAAAACATGTGCATAACCGTATACACATAAATTGAATAACGGCAGCTTGAATGACAGTTGTGCAAAATACTGAACAACCTGGCAGCGGTGGGATTCGAACCCACGCCATCGAAATGACTGGTACCTTAAACCAGCGCCTTAGACCGCTCGGCCACGCTACCCATAATTACTTTGCAAAAACGACGCAATTACCCTGAAACTCAAGCATTTCGTGTGTGTTTCGGTATTTACCGAGACGACTGAAGTGATATTTGTAATAATGCAAATGCCAAAAATGCGAATACTATTTTCTGAGAATTTTTGACGCTGTGGTTACTCATTAAAATGTGTTCGCCGGGTTTCATTTCATAGTCTAATCAGATTGTTTTGCATTGCTTAATTATTTGCCGTGAATATTTGTTGGATTTCAACATGCGAAAGAAACATGTGCATAGTCATAAACACTGAAATTGTATTATGCCAGCATAAATGACAGTTGTGCAAAATACTCAACAACAAGGCAGCGGTGGGATACGAACCCACGCCGTCGAAATGACTGGTGCCTTAAACCAGCGCCTTAGACCGCTCGGCCACGCTACCCATAATTACTTTGTAAAAACGACGCAATTACCCTGAAACTCAAGCATTTCGTGTGTGTTTCGGTATTTACCGAGACGACTGAAGTGATATTTGTAATAATGCAAATGCCAAAAATGCGAATACTATTTTCTGAAATTTTTGACACTGTGGATACTCATTAAAATGTGTTCACCGGGTTTCATTTCATCATCTAATCAGATTGTATGAATTTCTTAGTTACTTGCCGTGAATATTTGTTGGATTTCAAAGTGCGACTAAAACATGTGCATAACCGTATACACAGAAATTGAATAACGGCAGCTTGAATGACAGTTGTGCAAAATACTGAACAACCTGGCAGCGGTGGGATTCGAACCCACGCCATCGAAATGACTGGTGCCTTAACCAGCACCTTAGACCGCTCGGCCACGCTACCCATAATTACTTTGCAAAAACGACGCAATTACCCTGAAACTCAAGCATTTCGTGTGTGTTTCGATATTTACCGAGACGACTGAAGTGATATTTGTAATAATGCAAATGCCAAAAATGCGAATACTATTTTCTGAGAATTTTTGACGCTGTGGTTACTCATTAAAATGTGTTCGCCGGGTTTCATTTCATCGTCTAATCAGATTGTTATGCATTGCTTAATTATTTGTCGTGAATATTTGTTGGATTTCAACATGCGAAAGAAACATGTGCATAGTCATAAACACTGAAATTGTATTATGCCAGCATAAATGACAGTTGTGCAAAATACTCAACAACAAGGCAGCGGTGGGATACGAACCCACGCCATCGAAATGACTGGTGCCTTAAACAAGCGCCTTTTACCGCTCGGCCACGCCACCCATAATTACATTTCAAAAACGACGCAATTACCCTGAAACACAAGCATTTCGTGTGTGTTTCGGTATTTACCGAGACGACTGAAGTGATATTTGTAACAATGCAAAAGCCAAAAATGAGAATACTATTTTCTGGGAATTTTTGACGCTGTAGTTACTCATTAAAATGTGTTCACCGGGTTTCAATTCGTCATCTAATCAGATTGTATGCACTGCTTAATTATTTGCCGTGAATATTTGTTGGATTTCAACATGCGACATAAACATGTGCATAGTCGTAAACACTGAAATTGTATTATGCCAGCATAAATGACTGTTCTGCAAAATACTAAACAACATGGCAGCGGTGGTATTCGAACCCACGCCAGCGAAATGACTGGTGCCTTAAACAAGCGCCTTTGACCGCTCGGCCACGCTACCCATAATAACATTGCAAAAACGACACAATTACCCGGAAACACAAGCATTTCATGTGTGTTTGGGTATTTACCGAGACGACTGAAGTGATATTTGTAATAATGCAAATGCCAAAAATGCGAATACTATTTTCTGAGAATTTTTGACGCTGTGGTTACTCATTAAAATGTGTTAGCCGGGTTTCATTTCATCGTCTAATCAGATTGTTATGCATTGCTTAATTATTTGCCGTGAATATTTGTTGGATTTCAACATGCGAAAGAAACATGTGCATAGTCGTAAACACTGAAATTGTATTATGCCAGCATAAATGACAGTTGTGCAAAATACTCAACAACAAGGCAGCGGTGGGATACGAACCCACGCCATCGAAATGACTGGTGCCTTAAACAAGAGCCTTTGACCTCTCGGCCACGCCACCCATAATTACATTTCTAAAACGACGCAATTACCCTGAAACACAAGCATTTCGTGTGTGTTTCGGTATTTACCGAGACGACTGAAGTGATATTTGTAATAATGCAAATGCCAAAAATGGGAATACTATTTTCTGAGAATTTTTGACACTGTGGTTACTCATTAAAATGTGTTCACCGGGTTTCATTTCATAATCTAATCAGATTGTATGAATTGCTTAGTTACTTGCCGTGAATATTTGTTGGATTTCAAAGTGCGACAAAATCATGTGCATAGCCGTATACACAGAAATTGAATTACGGCAGCTTGAATGACAGTTGTGCAAAATACTAAACAACATGGCAGCGGTGGTATTCGAACCCACGCCATCGAAATAACTGGTGCCTAAAACCAGCGTCTTAAACCGCTCGGCCACGCTACCCGTAATTACTTTACTAAAACAAGGCAATTACCCTGAAACCAAAGCATTTCATGTGTGTTTCGGTATTTACCGAGACGACTGAAGTGATATTTGTAATAATGCAAATGCCAAAAATGCGAATACTATTTTCTGAGAATTTTTGACACTGTGGTTACTCATTAAAATGTGTTCACCGGGTTTCATTTCATAATCTAATCAGATTGTATGAATTGCTTAGTTACTTGCCGTGAATATTTGTTGGATTTCAAAGTGCGACAAAAACATGTGCATAACCGTATACACATAAATTGAATAACGGCAGCTTGAATGACAGTTGTGCAAAATACTGAACAACCTGGCAGCGGTGGGATTCGAACCCACGCCATCGAAATGACTGGTACCTTAAACCAGCGCCTTAGACCGCTCGGCCACGCTACCCATAATTACTTTGCAAAAACGACGCAATTACCCTGAAACTCAAGCATTTCGTGTGTGTTTCGGTATTTACCGAGACGACTGAAGTGATATTTGTAATAATGCAAATGCCAAAAATGCGAATACTATTTTCTGAGAATTTTTGACGCTGTGGTTACTCATTAAAATGTGTTCGCCGGGTTTCATTTCATCGTCTAATCAGATTGTTATGCATTGCTTAATTATTTGCCGTGAATATTTGTTGGATTTCAACATGCGAAAGAAACATGTGCATAGTCATAAACACTGAAATTGTATTATGCCAGCATAAATGACAGTTGTGCAAAATACTCAACAACAAGGCAGCGGTGGGATACGAACCCACGCCATCGAAATGACTGGTGCCTTAAACCAGCGCCTTAGACCGCTCGGCCACGCTACCCATAATTACTTTGCAAAAACAACGCAATTACCCTGAAACACAAGCATTTCGTGTGTGTTTCGGTATTTACCGAGACGACTGAAGTGATATTTGTAATAATGCAAATGCCAAAAATGCGAATACTATTTTCTGAGAATTTTTGACACTGTGGTTACTCATTAAAATGTGTTCACCGGGTTTCATTTCATCATCTAATCAGATTGTATGAATTGCTTAGTTACTTGCCGTGAATATTTGTTGGATTTCAAAGTGCGACTAAAACATGTGGATAACCGTATACACATAAATTGAATAACGGCAGCTTGAATGACAGTTGTGCAAAATACTGAACAACCTGGCAGCGGTGGGATTCGAACCCACGCCATCGAAATGACTGGTGCCTTAAACCAGCGCCTTAGACCGCTCGGCCACGCTACCCATAATTACTTTGCAAAAACGACGCAATTACCCTGAAACACAAGCATTTCGTGTGTGTTTCGGTATTTACCGAGACGACTGAGGTGATATTTGTAATAATGCAAATGCCAGAAATGCGAATACTATTTTTCTGAGAATTGTTGACGCTGTAGATACTCACTAAAATGACGTTCACCGGGTTTCATTTCATCATCTAATCAGATTGTATGCATTGCTTAGTTACTTGCCGTGAATATTTGTTGTATTTCAAAGTGCGACTAAAACATGTGCACAACCGTATACTCAGAAATTGAATAACGGCAGCTTGAATGACAGTTGTGCAAAATACTGAACAACTTGGCAGCGGTGGGATTCGAACCCACGCCATCGAAATGACTGGTGCCTTAAACCAGCGCCTTAGACCGCTCGGCCACGCTACCCATAATTTCTTTGCAAAAACGACGCAATTACCCTGAAACTCAAGCATTTCGTGTGTGTTTCGGTATTTACCGAGACGACTGAAGTGATATTTGTAATAATGCAAATGCCAAAAATGCGAATACTATTTTCTGAGAATTTTTGACACTGTGGTTACTCATTAAAATGTGTTCACCGGGTGTCATTTCATCATCTAATCAGATTGTATGAATTGCTTAGTTACTTGCCGTGAAAATTTGTTGGATTTCAAAGTGCGACTAAAACATGTGGATAACCGTATACACAGAAATTGAATAACGGCAGCTTGAATGACAGTTGTGCAAAATACTGAACAACCTGGCAGCGGTGGGATTCGAACCCACGCCATCGAAATGACTGGTGCCTTAAACCAGCGCCTTAGACCGCTCGGCCACGCTACCCATAATTACTTTGCAAAAACGACGCAATTACCCTGAAACTCAAGCATTTCGTGTGTGTTTCGGTATTTACCGAGACGACTGAAGTGATATTTGTAATAATGCAAATGCCAGAAATGCGAATACTATTTTCTGAGAATTGTTGACGCTGTAGATACTCACTAAAATGACGTTCACCGGGTTTCATTTCATCATCTAATCAGATTGTATGCATTGCTTAGTTACTTGCCGTGAATATTTGTTGTATTTCAAAGTGCGACTAAAACATGTGCACAACCGTATACTCAGAAATTGAATAACGGCAGCTTGAATGACAGTTGTGCAAAATACTGAACAACCTGGCAGCGGTGGGATTCGAACCCACGCCATCGAAATGACTGGTGCCTTAAACCAGCGCCTTAGACCGCTCGGCCACGCTACCCATAATTTCTTTGCAAAAACGACGCAATTACCCTGAAACTCAAGCATTTCATGTGTGTTTGGGTATTTACCGAGACGACTGAAGTGATATTTGTAATAATGCAAATGCCACAAATGCGAATACTATTTTCTGAGAATTTTTGACGCTGTGGTTACTCATTAAAATGTGTTCACCGGGTTTCATTTCATCATCTAATCAGATTGTATGCATTGCTTAGTTACTTGCCGTGAATATTTGTTGGATTTCAAAGTGCGACTAAAACATGTGCATAACCGTATACACAGAAATTGAATAACGGCAGCTTGAATGACAGTTGTGCAAAATACTGAACAACCTGGCAGCGGTGGGATTCGAACCCACGCCATCGAAATGACTGGTGCCTTAAACCAGCGCCTTAGACCGCTCGGCCACGCTACCCATAATTACTTTGCGAAAACGACGCAATTAACCTGAAACTCAAGCATTTCGTGTGTGTTTCGGTATTTACCGAGACGACTGAAGTGATATTTGTAATAATGCAAATGCCAAAAATGCGAATACTATTTTCTGAGAATTTTTGACGCTGTGGTTACTCATTAAAATGTGTTCACCGGGTTTCATTTCATCATCTAATCAGATTGTTACGCATTGCTTAATTATTTGCCGTGAATATTTGTTGTATTTCAACATGCGAAAGAAACCTGTGCATAGTCGCAAACACTGAAATTGTATTATGCCAGCATAAATGACAGTTGTGCAAAATACTCAACAACAAGGCAGCGGTGGGACACGAACCCACGCAATCGAAATGACTGTTGCCTTAAACAAGCGCCTTTGACCGCTCGGCCACGCCACCCATAATTACATTTCAAAAACGACGCAATTACCCTGAAACACAAGCATTTCATGTGTGTTTTGGTATTTGCCGAGACGACTGAAGTGATATTTTTAACAATGCAAATACCAAAAATTCGAATACTATTTCCTGGGAATTGTTGACGCTGTAGATACTCACTAAAATGACGTTCACCGGGTTTCATTTCATCATCTAATCAGATTGTATGCATTGCTTAGTTACTTGCCGTGAATATTTGTTGTATTTCAAAGTGCGACTAAACATGTGCATAACCGTATACACAGAAATTGAATAACGGCAGCTTGAATGACAGTTGTGCAAAATACTGAACAACCTGGCAGCGGTGGGATTCGAACCCACGCCATCAAAATGACTGGTGCCTTAAACCAGCGCCTTAGACCGCTCGGCCACGCTACCCATAATTTCTTTGCAAAAACGACGCAATTACCCTGAAACTCAAGCATTTCGTGTGTGTTTCGGTATTTACCGAGACGACTGAAGTGATATTTGTAATAATGCAAATGCCAAAAATGCGAATACTATTTTCTGAGAATTTTTGACACTGTGGTTACTCATTAAAATGTGTTCACCGGGTTTCATTTCATAATCTAATCAGATTGTATGAATTGCTTAGTTACTTGCCGTGAATATTTGTTGGATTTCAAAGTGCGACAAAAACATGTGCATAACCGTATACACATAAATTGAATAACGGCAGCTTGAATGACAGTTGTGCAAAATACTGAACAACCTGGCAGCGGTGGGATTCGAACCCACGCCATCGAAATGACTGGTACCTTAAATCAGCGCCTTAGACCGCTCAGCCACGCTACCCATAATTACTTTGCAAAAACGACGCAATTACCCTGAAACTCAAGCATTTCGTGTGTGTTTCGGTATTTACCGAGACGACTGAAGTGATATTTGTAATAATGCAAAGGCCAAAAATGCGAATACTATTTTCTGAGAATTTTTGACGCTGTGGTTACTCATTAAAATGTGTTCGCCGGGTTTCATTTCATAGTCTAATCAGATTGTTATGCATTGCTTAATTATTTGCCGTGAATATTTGTTGGATTTCAACATGCGAAAGAAACATGTGCATAGTCATAAACACTGAAATTGTATTATGCCAGCATAAATGACAGTTGTGCAAAATACTCAACAACAAGGCAGCGGTGGGATACGAACACACGCCATCGAAATGACTGGTGCCTTAAACCAGCGCCTTAGACCGCTCGGCCACGCTACCCATAATTACTTTGCAAAAACGACGCAATTACCCTGAAACTCAAGCATTTCGTGTGTGTTTCGGTATTTACCGAGACGACTGAAGTGATATTTGTAATAATGCAAAAGCCAAAAATGCGAATACTATTTCTGGGAATTTTTGACGCTGTAGTTACTCATTAAATGTGTTCACCATGTTTCATTTCATCATCTAATCAGATTGTATGCACTGCTTAATTATTTGCCGTGAATATTTGTTGGATTTCAACATGCGAAATAAACATGTGCATAGTCGTAAACACTGAAATTGTATTATGCCAGCATAAATGACTGTTCTGCAAAATACTAAACAACATGGCAGCGGTGGTATTCGAACCCACGCCAGCGAAATGACTGGTGCCTTAAACAAGCGCCTTTGACCGCTCGGCCACGCTACCCATAATAACATTGCAAAAACGACACAATTACCCGGAAACACAAGCATTTCATGTGTGTTTGGGTATTTACCGAGACGACTGAAGTGATATTTGTAATAATGCAAATGCCGAAAATGCGAATACTATTTTCTGAGAATTTTTGACTCTGTGGTTACTCATTAAAATGTGTTCACCGGGTTTCATTTCATCATCTAATCAGATTGTATGCATTGCTTAGTTACTTGCCGTGAATATTTGTTTTATTTTAAAGTGCGACTAAAACATGTGCATAGCCGTATGCACAGAAATTGAATTACGGCAGCTTGAATGACAGTTGTGCAAAATACTAAACAACATGGCAGCGGTGGGATTCGAACCCACGCCATCGAAATGACTGGTGCCTAAAACCAACGCCTTAGACCGCTCGGCCACGCTACCCATAACTACTTTACTAAAACAAGGCAATTACCCAGGAACAAAAGCATTTCATGTGTATTTCGGTATTTACCAA
>NW_003138538.1:0-20841 GCF_000003605.2 Saccoglossus kowalevskii
ACGTGCACACTTGAATGGGGTCAAGACGTGCACACTTGAACTGCGTCAAGACATACAGAACTCAACTGTGTCAAGACGCACACACCTGAACGGTGTCAAGACTCACACACCTGAACGGTGTCAAGACTCACACACCTGAACGGTGTCAAGACGCACACACTTGAACAGTGGAAAGACGCGCACACCTGAATATTGTCAAGACGAGCACACCTGAATGGAGTCAAGACGTGCACACCTGAATGAGGTCAAGACGTGCACACCTGAATGAGGTCAAGACGTGCACACCTGAATGAGGTCAAGACGTGCACACCTGAATGGCAGCAAGACGTACACACCTGAATGGCAGCAAGACGTGCACACCTGAATGGGGTCAAGACGTGCACACCTGAATGGCGTCAAGACATGCAAACCTGAACGGCGTCAAGACGTGCAAACCTGAACGGCGTCAAGACGTGCACACCTGAACGGCGTCAAGACGTGCACACCTGAACAGCCTCAAGACATGCACACCTGAATGGCATCAAGACGTGCACACCTGAAAGGCGTAAAGATGTGCACACCTGAATGGGGTCAAGACGTGCACACCTGGACGGTGTCAAGGGGTGCACACCTGAACGGTATCAAGACATGCATACCTGTATGGTGTAAAGACGCGCACTCCTAAACGGTGTCAAGACGCGCACACCTGAATGGTGTCAAGACGCACACACCTGAACTGCGTCAAGACGCACACACCTGAACGGTGTCAAGACTCACACACCTGAATGGAGTCAAGACTCACACACCTGAAAGGCGTCAAGATGTGCATACCTGAAAGGCGTAAAGATGTGCACACCTGAACGGCGTCAAAATGTACACACCTGAACGGCATCAAGATGTGCAGACCTGAACGGCATCAAGACTTGCACACCTGAAAGGCGTCAAGATGTGCAAACCTGAACAGCATCAAGACTTGCACACCTGAACGGTGTCAAGACGCACACACCTGAAGGACATAAAGAAGTATACACCTGAATGGCATCAAGACGTGCATACCTGTACGGTGTCAAGACGCGCACTCCTGAACGGTGTCAAGACGCGCACACCTGAATGGCGTCAAGACGTGCAAACCTGAACGGCGTCAAGAAGTGCACACCTGAATGGCGTCAAGACATGCAAACCTGAACGGCGTCAAGACGTGCAAACCTGAACGGCGTCAAGACGTGCACACCTGAACGGCGTCAAGACGTGCACACCTGAACAGCCTCAAGACATGCACACCTGAATGGCATCAAGACGTGCACACCTGAAAGGCGTAAAGATGTGCACACCTGAATGGGGTCAAGACGTGCACACCTGGACGGCGTCAAGGCGTGCACACCTGAACGGTATCAAGACATGCACACCTGAATGGCGTCAAGACGCACACACCTGAATGGCATCAAGACGTGCACACCTGAATGGCGTCAAGACGTGCACACCTGAATGGCGTCAAGACGCACACACCTGAATGGCATCAAGACGTGCACACCTGAATGGCGTCAAGACGTGCACACCTGAACGGTTTCAAGATGCGCAAACCTGAACAGTGTCAAGACGTGCACACCTGAACGGTGTCAAGACGTGCACACCTGAATGGCATCAAGACGTGCACACCTGAATGGAGTAAGACGTGCACACCTGAACTGCGTCAAGATGCCCACACCTGAACGGTGTCAAGACGTGCACACCTGAATAGCGTCAAGACGTGCACACCTGAATGGCATCAAGACGTGCACACCTGAATGGCATCAAGACGTGCACACCTGAATGGCATCAAGACGTGCACACCTGAATGGCATCAAGACGTGCACACCTGAATGGGGTCAAGACGTGCACACTTGAACTGCGTCAAGACGTGCACACTTGAACTGCGTCAAGACGTGCAGACCTGAACGGTGTCAAGACGCACACACCTGAACGGTGTCAAGACTCACACACCTGAACGGTGTCAAGACTCACACACCTGAACGGTGTCAAGACTCACACACCTGAACGGTGTCAAGACGCACACACCTGAACAGTGTAAAGACACGCACACCTGAATGGGGTCAAGACGTGCACACCTGAATAGCAGCAAGACGTGCAAACCTGAATGGCAGCAAGACGTGCAAACCTGAATGGCAGCAAGACGTGCACACCTGAATGGCATCAAGACGTGCACACCTGAATGGCATCAAGACGTGCACACCTGAATGGCATCAAGACATGCACACATGAACGGCGTCAAAATGTACACACCTGAACGGCATCAAGATGTGCAGACTTGAATGGTGTCAAGACTTGCACACCTGAAAGGCGTCAAGATGTGCAAACCTGAACAGCATCAAGACTTGCACACCTGAACGGTGTCAAGACGCACACACCTGAAGGACATAAAGAAGTATACACCTGAATGGCATCAAGACGTGCATACCTGTACGGTGTCAAGACGCGCACTCCTGAACGGTGTCAAGACGTGCAAACCTGAACGGCGTCAAGAAGTGCACACCTGAATGGCGTCGAGACGTGCAAACCTGAACGGCGTCAAGACGTGCAAACATGAACGGCGTCAAGACGTGCACACCTGAACGGCGTCAAGACGTGCACACCTGAACAGCCTCAAGACATGCACACCTGAATGGCATCAAGACGTGCACACCTGAAAGGCGTAAAGATGTGCACACCTGAATGGGGTCAAGACGTGCACACCTGGACGGTGTCAAGGCGTGCACACCTGAACGGTATCAAGACATGCACACCTGAATGGGGTAAAGACGTGCACACCTGAATGGGGTCAAGACGTGCACACCTGAATGGTGTCAAGACATACAGACCTCAACTGTGTCAAGACGCACACACCTGAACGGTGTCAAGACTCACACACCTGAATGGAGTCAAGACTCACACACCTGAAAGGCATCAAGATGTGCATACCTGAAAGGCGTAAAGATGTGCACACCTGAATGGCGTCAAGATGTGCACACCTGAATGGCGTCAAGACGTGCACACCTGAATGGTGTCAATACGCACACACCTGAACTGCGTCAAGACGCACACACCTGAACGGTGTCAAGACTCACACACCTGAATGGAGTCAAGACTCACACACCTGAAAGGCGTCAAGATGTGCATACCTGAAAGGCGTAAAGATGTGCACACCTGAACGGCGTCAAAATGTACACACCTGAACGGCATCAAGATGTGCAGACCTGAACGGCATCAAGACTTGCACACCTGAAAGGCGTCAAGATGTGCAAACCTGAACAGCATCAAGACTTGCACACCTGAACGGTGTCAAGACGCACACACCTGAAGGACATAAAGAAGTATACACCTGAATGGCATCAAGACGTGCATACCTGTACGGTGTCAAGACGCGCACTCCTGAACGGTGTCAAGACGCGCACACCTGAATGGCGTCAAGACGTGCAAACCTGAACGGCGTCAAGAAGTGCACACCTGAATGGCGTCAAGACATGCAAACCTGAACGGCGTCAAGACGTGCAAACCTGAACGGCGTCAAGACGTGCACACCTGAACGGCGTCAAGACGTGCACACCTGAACAGCCTCAAGACATGCACACCTGAATGGCATCAAGACGTGCACACCTGAAAGGCGTAAAGATGTGCACACCTGAATGGGGTCAAGACGTGCACACCTGGACGGTGTCAAGGCGTGCACACCTGAACGGTATCAAGACATGCACACCTGAATGGCGTCAAGACGCACACACCTGAATGGCATCAAGACGTGCACACCTGAATGGTGTCAAGACGTGCACACCTGAATGGCGTCAAGACGCACACACCTGAATGGCATCAAGACATGCACACCTGAATGGCATCAAGACGTGCACACCTGAACGGTTTCAAGATGCGCAAACCTGAACGGTGTCAAGACGTGCACACCTGAACGGTGTCAAGACGTGCACACCTGAATGGCATCAAGACGTGCACACCTGAATGGAGTAAGACGTGCACACCTGAACTGCGTCAAGATGCCCACACCTGAACGGTGTCAAGACACGCACACCTGAATAGCGTCAAGACGTGCAAACCTGAATGGCAGCAAGACGTGCAAACCTGAATGGCAGCAAGACGTGCACACCTGAATGGCATCAAGACGTGCACACCTGAATGGCATCAAGACGTGCACACCTGAATGGCATCAAGACATGCACACATGAACGGCGTCAAAATGTACACACCTGAACGGCATCAAGATGTGCAGACTTGAATGGTGTCAAGACTTGCACACCTGAAAGGCGTCAAGATGTGCAAACCTGAACAGCATCAAGACTTGCACACCTGAACGGTGTCAAGACGCACACACCTGAAGGACATAAAGAAGTATACACCTGAATGGCATCAAGACGTGCATACCTGTACGGTGTCAAGACGCGCACTCCTGAACGGTGTCAAGACGTGCAAACCTGAACGGCGTCAAGAAGTGCACACCTGAATGGCGTCGAGACGTGCAAACCTGAACGGCGTCAAGACGTGCAAACATGAACGGCGTCAAGACGTGCACACCTGAACGGCGTCAAGACGTGCACACCTGAACAGCCTCAAGACATGCACACCTGAATGGCATCAAGACGTGCACACCTGAAAGGCGTAAAGATGTGCACACCTGAATGGGGTCAAGACGTGCACACCTGGACGGTGTCAAGGCGTGCACACCTGAACGGTATCAAGACATGCACACCTGAATGGGGTAAAGACGTGCACACCTGAATGGGGTCAAGACGTGCACACCTGAACTGCGTCAAGACATACAGACCTCAACTGTGTCAAGACGCACACACCTGAACGGTGTCAAGACTCACACACCTGAACGGTGTCAAGACGCACACACCTGAACAGTGGAAAGACGCGCACACCTGAATATTGTCAAGACGAGCACACCTGAATGGAGTCAAGACATGCACACCTGAATGAGGTCAAGACGTGCACACCTGAATGAGGTCAAGACGTGCACACCTGAATGAGGTCAAGACGTGCACACCTGAATGAGGTCAAGACGTGCACACCTGAATGGCAGCAAGACGTACACACCTGAATGGCAGCAAGACGTGCACACCTGAATGGGGTCAAGACGTGCACACCTGAATGGCGTCAAGACGTGCACACCTGAATGGCGTCAAGACATGCAAACCTGAACGGCGTCAAGACGTGCAAACCTGAACGGCGTCAAGACGTGCACACCTGAACGGCGTCAAGACGTGCACACCTGAACAGCCTCAAGACATGCACACCTGAATGGCATCAAGACGTGCACACCTGAAAGGCGTAAAGATGTGCACACCTGAATGGGGTCAAGACGTGCACACCTGGACGGTGTCAAGGGGTGCACACCTGAACGGTATCAAGACATGCATACCTGTATGGTGTAAAGACGCGCACTCCTAAACGGTGTCAAGACGCGCACACCTGAATGGTGTCAAGACGCACACACCTGAACTGCGTCAAGACGCACACACCTGAACGGTGTCAAGACTCACACACCTGAATGGAGTCAAGACTCACACACCTGAAAGGCGTCAAGATGTGCATACCTGAAAGGCGTAAAGATGTGCACACCTGAACGGCGTCAAAATGTACACACCTGAACGGCATCAAGATGTGCAGACCTGAACGGCATCAAGACTTGCACACCTGAAAGGCGTCAAGATGTGCAAACCTGAACAGCATCAAGACTTGCACACCTGAACGGTGTCAAGACGCACACACCTGAAGGACATAAAGAAGTATACACCTGAATGGCATCAAGACGTGCATACCTGTACGGTGTCAAGGCGTGCACACCTGAACGGTATCAAGACATGCACACCTGAATGGCGTCAAGACGCACACACCTGAAATGGCATCAAGACGTGCACACCTGAATGGCGTCAAGACGTGCACACCTGAATGGCGTCAAGACGTGCACACCTGAATGGCATCAAGACGCACACACCTGAATGGCATCAAGACGTGCACACCTGAATGGCGTCAAGACGTGCACACCTGAACGGTTTCAAGATGCGCAAACCTGAACAGTGTCAAGACGTGCACACCTGAACGGTGTCAAGACGTGCACACCTGAATGGCATCAAGACGTGCACACCTGAATGGAGTAAGACGTGCACACCTGAACTGCGTCAAGATGCCCACACCTGAACGGTGTCAAGACGTGCACACCTGAATAGCGTCAAGACGTGCACACCTGAATGGCATCAAGACGTGCACACCTGAATGGCATCAAGACGTGCACACCTGAATGGCATCAAGACGTGCACACCTGAATGGCATCAAGACGTGCACACCTGAATGGGGTCAAGACGTGCACACTTGAACTGCGTCAAGACGTGCACACTTGAACTGCGTCAAGACGTGCAGACCTGAACGGTGTCAAGACGCACACACCTGAACGGTGTCAAGACTCACACACCTGAACGGTGTCAAGACTCACACACCTGAACGGTGTCAAGACTCACACACCTGAACGGTGTCAAGACGCACACACCTGAACAGTGTAAAGACACGCACACCTGAATGGGGTCAAGACGTGCACACCTGAATAGCAGCAAGACGTGCAAACCTGAATGGCAGCAAGACGTGCAAACCTGAATGGCAGCAAGACGTGCAAACCTGAATGGCAGCAAGACGTGCACACCTGAATGGCATCAAGACGTGCACACCTGAATGGCATCAAGACGTGCACACCTGAATGGCATCAAGACATGCACACATGAACGGCGTCAAAATGTACACACCTGAACGGCATCAAGATGTGCAGACTTGAATGGTGTCAAGACTTGCACACCTGAAAGGCGTCAAGATGTGCAAACCTGAACAGCATCAAGACTTGCACACCTGAACGGTGTCAAGACGCACACACCTGAAGGACATAAAGAAGTATACACCTGAATGGCATCAAGACGTGCATACCTGTACGGTGTCAAGACGCGCACTCCTGAACGGTGTCAAGACGTGCAAACCTGAACGGCGTCAAGAAGTGCACACCTGAATGGCGTCAAGACATGCAAACCTGAACGGCGTCAAGACGTGCAAACCTGAACGGCGTCAAGACGTGCACACCTGAACGGCGTCAAGACGTGCACACCTGAACAGCCTCAAGACATGCACACCTGAATGGCATCAAGACGTGCACACCTGAAAGGCGTAAAGATGTGCACACCTGAATGGGGTCAAGACGTGCACACCTGGACGGTGTCAAGGCGTGCACACCTGGACGGTGTCAAGGCGTGCACACCTGAATGGGGTAAAGACGTGCACACCTGAATGGGGTCAAGACGTGCACACCTGAACTGCGTCAAGACATACAGACCTCAACTGTGTCAAGACGCACACACCTGAACGGTGTCAAGACTCACACACCTGAACGGTGTCAAGACGCACACACCTGAACAGTGGAAAGACGCGCACACCTGAATATTGTCAAGACGAGCACACCTGAATGGAGTCAAGACGTGCACACCTGAATGAGGTCAAGACGTGCACACCTGAATGAGGTCAAGACGTGCACACCTGAATGAGGTCAAGACGTGCACACCTGAATGGCAGCAAGACGTACACACCTGAATGGCAGCAAGACGTGCACACCTGAATGGGGTCAAGACGTGCACACCTGAATGGCGTCAAGACGTGCACACCTGAATGGCGTCAAGACATGCAAACCTGAACGGCGTCAAGACGTGCAAACCTGAACGACGTCAAGACGTGCACACCTGAACGGCGTCAAGACGTGCACACCTGAACAGCCTCAAGACATGCACACCTGAATGGCATCAAGACGTGCACACCTGAAAGGCGTAAAGATGTGCACACCTGAATGGGGTCAAGACGTGCACACCTGGACGGTGTCAAGGGGTGCACACCTGAACGGTATCAAGACATGCATACCTGTATGGTGTAAAGACGCGCACTCCTAAACGGTGTCAAGACGCGCACACCTGAATGGTGTCAAGACGCACACACCTGAACTGCGTCAAGACGCACACACCTGAACGGTGTCAAGACGCACACACCTGAACGGTGTCAAGACTCACACACCTGAATGGAGTCAAGACTCACACACCTGAAAGGCGTCAAGATGTGCATACCTGAAAGGCGTAAAGATGTGCACACCTGAACGGCGTCAAAATGTACACACCTGAACGGCATCAAGATGTGCAGACCTGAACGGCATCAAGACTTGCACACCTGAAAGGCGTCAAGATGTGCAAACCTGAACAGCATCAAGACTTGCACACCTGAACGGTGTCAAGACGCACACACCTGAAGGACATAAAGAAGTATACACCTGAATGGCATCAAGACGTGCATACCTGTACGGTGTCAAGACGCGCACTCCTGAACGGTGTCAAGACGCGCACACCTGAATGGCGTCAAGACGTGCAAACCTGAACGGCGTCAAGAAGTGCACACCTGAATGGCGTCAAGACATGCAAACCTGAACGGCGTCAAGACGTGCAAACCTGAACGGCGTCAAGACGTGCACACCTGAACGGCGTCAAGACGTGCACACCTGAACAGCCTCAAGACATGCACACCTGAATGGCATCAAGACGTGCACACCTGAAAGGCGTAAAGATGTGCACACCTGAATGGGGTCAAGACGTGCACACCTGGACGGTGTCAAGGCGTGCACACCTGAACGGTATCAAGACATGCACACCTGAATGGCGTCAAGACGCACACACCTGAATGGCATCAAGACGTGCACACCTGAATGGCGTCAAGACGTGCACACCTGAATGGCGTCAAGACGCACACACCTGAATGGCATCAAGACGTGCACACCTGAATGGCGTCAAGACGTGCACACCTGAACGGTTTCAAGATGCGCAAACCTGAACGGTGTCAAGACGTGCACACCTGAACGGTGTCAAGACGTGCACACCTGAATGGCATCAAGACGTGCACACCTGAATGGAGTAAGACGTGCACACACCTGAATGGCATCAAGACGTGCACACCTGAATGGCGTCAAGACGTGCACACCTGAACGGTTTCAAGATGCGCAAACCTGAACGGTGTCAAGACGTGCACACCTGAACGGTGTCAAGACGTGCACACCTGAATGGCATCAAGACGTGCACACCTGAATGGAGTAAGACGTGCACACCTGAACTGCGTCAAGATGCCCACACCTGAACGGTGTCAAGACGTGCACACCTGAATAGCGTCAAGACGTGCACACCTGAATGGCATCAAGACGTGCACACCTGAATGGCATCAAGACGTGCACACCTGAATGGCATCAAGACGTGCACACCTGATGGCATCAAGACGTGCACACCTGAATGGGGTCAAGACGTGCACACTTGAACTGCGTCAAGACGTGCACACTTGAACTGCGTCAAGACGTGCAGACCTGAACGGTGTCAAGACGCACACACGTGAACGGTGTCAAGACTCACACACCTGAACGGTGTCAAGACTCACACACCTGAACGGTGTCAAGACGCACACACCTGAACAGTGTAAAGACACGCACACCTGAATGGGGTCAAGACGTGCACACCTGAATAGCAGCAAGACGTGCAAACCTGAATGGCAGCAAGACGTGCAAACCTGAATGGCAGCAAGACGTGCACACCTGAATGGCATCAAGACGTGCACACCTGAATGGCATCAAGACGTGCACACCTGAATGGCATCAAGACATGCACACATGAACGGCGTCAAAATGTACACACCTGAACGGCATCAAGATGTGCAGACTTGAATGGTGTCAAGACTTGCACACCTGAAAGGCGTCAAGATGTGCAAACCTGAACAGCATCAAGACTTGCACACCTGAACGGTGTCAAGACGCACACACCTGAAGGACATAAAGAAGTATACACCTGAATGGCATCAAGACGTGCATACCTGTACGGTGTCAAGACGCGCACTCCTGAACGGTGTCAAGACGCGCACACCTGAATGGCGTCAAGACGTGCAAACCTGAACGGCGTCAAGAAGTGCACACCTGAATGGCGTCAAGAAATGCAAACCTGAACGGCGTCAAGACGTGCAAACCTGAACGGCGTCAAGACGTGCACACCTGAACGGCGTCAAGACGTGCACACCTGAACAGCCTCAAGACATGCACACCTGAATGGCATCAAGACGTGCACACCTGAAAGGCGTAAAGATGTGCACACCTGAATGGGGTCAAGACGTGCACACCTGGACGGTGTCAAGGCGTGCACACCTGAACGGTATCAAGACATGCACACCTGAATGGCGTCAAGACGCACACACCTGAATGGCATCAAGACGTGCACACCTGAATGGTGTCAAGACGTGCACACCTGAATGGCGTCAAGACGCACACACCTGAATGGCATCAAGACATGCACACCTGAATGGCATCAAGACGTGCACACCTGAACGGTTTCAAGATGCGCAAACCTGAACGGTGTCAAGACGTGCACACCTGAACGGTGTCAAGACGTGCACACCTGAATGGCATCAAGACGTGCACACCTGAATGGAGTAAGACGTGCACACCTGAACTGCGTCAAGATGCCCACACCTGAACGGTGTCAAGACGTGCACACCTGAATAGCGTCAAGACGTGCACACCTGAATGGCATCAAGACGTGCACACCTGAATGGTGTCAAGACGTGCACACCTGAATGGCGTCAAGACGCACACACCTGAATGGCATCAAGACGTGCACACCTGAATGGCATCAAGACGTGCACACCTGAACGGTTTCAAGATGCGCAAACCTGAACGGTGTCAAGACGTGCACACCTGAACGGTGTCAAGACGTGCACACCTGAATGGCATCAAGACGTGCACACCTGAATGGAGTAAGACGTGCACACCTGAACTGCGTCAAGATGCCCACACCTGAACGGTGTCAAGACGTGCACACCTGAATAGCGTCAAGACGTGCACACCTGAATGGCATCAAGACGTGCACACCTGAATGGCGTCAAGACGTGCACACCTGAACTGCGTCAAGACATACAGACCTCAACTGTGTCAAGACGCGCACACCTGAATGGTGTCAAGATGCACACCTGAACGGCGTCAAGACGTGCACACCTGAACGGTGTCAAGACGCACACACCTGAACAGTGTAAAGATGCGCCCACCTGAATATTGTCAAGACGAGCACACCTGAATGGAGTCAAGACGTGCACACCTGAATGAGGTCAAGACGTGCACACCTGAATGAGGTCAAGACGTGCACACCTGAATGGCGTCAAGACGTGCACACCTGAATGGCAGCAAGACGTACACACCTGAATGGCAGCAAGACGTGCACACCTGAATGAGGTCAAGACGTGCACACCTGAATGGCGTCAAGACGTGCACACCTGAATGGCGTCAAGACATGCAAACCTGAACGGCGTCAAGACGTGCAAACCTGAACGGCGTCAAGACGTGCACACCTGAACGGCGTCAAGACGTGCACACCTGAACAGCCTCAAGACATGCACACCTGAATGGCATCAAGACGTGCACACCTGAAAGGCGTAAAGATGTGCACACCTGAATGGGGTCAAGACGTGCACACCTGGACGGTGTCAAGGGGTGCACACCTGAACGGTATCAAGACATGCATACCTGTATGGTGTAAAGACGCGCACTCCTAAACGGTGTCAAGACGCGTACACCTGAATGGTGTCAAGACGCACACACCTGAACTGCGTCAAGACGCACACACCTGAACGGTGTCAAGACTCACACACCTGAATGGAGTCAAGACTCACACACCTGAAAGGCATCAAGATGTGCATACCTGAAAGGCGTAAAGATGTGCACACCTGAATGGCGTCAAGATGTGCACACCTGAATGGCGTCAAGACGTGCACACCTGAATGGTGTCAATACGCACACACCTGAACTGCGTCAAGACGCACACACCTGAACGGTGTCAAGACTCACACACCTGAATGGAGTCAAGACTCACACACCTGAAAGGCGTCAAGATGTGCATACCTGAAAGGCGTAAAGATGTGCACACCTGAACGGCGTCAAAATGTACACACCTGAACGGCATCAAGATGTGTAGACCTGAACGGCATCAAGACTTGCACACCTGAAAGGCGTCAAGATGTGCAAACCTGAACAGCATCAAGACTTGCACACCTGAACGGTGTCAAGACGCACACACCTGAAGGACATAAAGAAGTATACACCTGAATGGCATCAAGACGTGCATACCTGTACGGTGTCAAGACGCGCACTCCTGAACGGTGTCAAGACGCGCACACCTGAATGGCGTCAAGACGTGCAAACCTGAACGGCGTCAAGAAGTGCACACCTGAATGGCGTCAAGACATGCAAACCTGAACGGCGTCAAGACGTGCAAACCTGAACGGCGTCAAGACGTGCACACCTGAACGGCGTCAAGACGTGCACACCTGAACAGCCTCAAGACATGCACACCTGAATGGCATCAAGACGTGCACACCTGAAAGGCGTAAAGATGTGCACACCTGAATGGGGTCAAGACGTGCACACCTGGACGGTGTCAAGGGGTGCACACCTGAACGGTATCAAGACATGCATACCTGTATGGTGTAAAGACGCGCACTCCTAAACGGTGTCAAGACGCGCACACCTGAATGGTGTCAAGACGCACACACCTGAACTGCGTCAAGACGCACACACCTGAACGGTGTCAAGACTCACACACCTGAATGGAGTCAAGACTCACACACCTGAAAGGCGTCAAGATGTGCATACCTGAAAGGCGTAAAGATGTGCACACCTGAACGGCGTCAAAATGTACACACCTGAACGGCGTCAAAATGTACACACCTGAACGGCATCAAGATGTGCAGACCTGAACGGCATCAAGACTTGCACACCTGAAAGGCGTCAAGATGTGCAAACCTGAACAGCATCAAGACTTGCACACCTGAACGGTGTCAAGACGCACACACCTGAAGGACATAAAGAAGTATACACCTGAATGGCATCAAGACGTGCATACCTGTACGGTGTCAAGACGCGCACTCCTGAACGGTGTCAAGACGCGCACACCTGAATGGCGTCAAGACGTGCAAACCTGAACGGCGTCAAGAAGTGCACACCTGAATGGCGTCAAGACATGCAAACCTGAACGGCGTCAAGACGTGCAAACCTGAACGGCGTCAAGACGTGCACACCTGAACGGCGTCAAGACGTGCACACCTGAACAGCCTCAAGACATGCACACCTGAATGGCATCAAGACGTGCACACCTGAAAGGCGTAAAGATGTGCACACCTGAATGGGGTCAAGACGTGCACACCTGGACGGCGTCAAGGCGTGCACACCTGAACGGTATCAAGACATGCACACCTGAATGGCGTCAAGACGCACACACCTGAATGGCATCAAGACGTGCACACCTGAATGGCGTCAAGACGTGCACACCTGAATGGCGTCAAGACGCACACACCTGAATGGCATCAAGACGTGCACACCTGAATGGCGTCAAGACGTGCACACCTGAACGGTTTCAAGATGCGCAAACCTGAACGGTGTCAAGACGTGCACACCTGAACGGTGTCAAGACGTGCACACCTGAATGGCATCAAGACGTGCACACCTGAATGGAGTAAGACGTGCACACACCTGAATGGCATCAAGACGTGCACACCTGAATGGCGTCAAGACGTGCACACCTGAACGGTTTCAAGATGCGCAAACCTGAACGGTGTCAAGACGTGCACACCTGAACGGTGTCAAGACGTGCACACCTGAATGGCATCAAGACGTGCACACCTGAATGGAGTAAGACGTGCACACCTGAACTGCGTCAAGATGCCCACACCTGAACGGTGTCAAGACGTGCACACCTGAATAGCGTCAAGACGTGCACACCTGAATGGCATCAAGACGTGCACACCTGAATGGCATCAAGACGTGCACACCTGAATGGCATCAAGACGTGCACACCTGAATGGCATCAAGACGTGCACACCTGAATGGGGTCAAGACGTGCACACTTGAACTGCGTCAAGACGTGCACACTTGAACTGCGTCAAGACGTGCAGACCTGAACGGTGTCAAGACGCACACACCTGAACGGTGTCAAGACTCACACACCTGAACGGTGTCAAGACTCGCACACCTGAACGGTGTCAAGACTCACACACCTGAACGGTGTCAAGACGCACACACCTGAACAGTGTAAAGACACGCACACCTGAATGGGGTCAAGACGTGCACACCTGAATAGCAGCAGCAAGACGTGCAAACCTGAATGGCAGCAAGACGTGCAAACCTGAATGGCAGCAAGACGTGCACACCTGAATGGCATCAAGACGTGCACACCTGAATGGCATCAAGACGTGCACACCTGAATGGCATCAAGACATGCACACATGAACGGCGTCAAAATGTACACACCTGAACGGCGTCAAGATGTGCAAACCTGAACAGCATCAAGACTTGCACACCTGAACGGTGTCAAGACGCACACACCTGAAGGACATAAAGAAGTATACACCTGAATGGCATCAAGACGTGCATACCTGTACGGTGTCAAGACGCGCACTCCTGAACGGTGTCAAGACGCGCACACCTGAATGGCGTCAAGACGTGCAAACCTGAACGGCGTCAAGAAGTGCACACCTGAATGGCGTCAAGAAATGCAAACCTGAACGGCGTCAAGACGTGCAAACCTGAACGGCGTCAAGACGTGCACACCTGAACGGCGTCAAGACGTGCACACCTGAACAGCCTCAAGACATGCACACCTGAATGGCATCAAGACGTGCACACCTGAAAGGCGTAAAGATGTGCACACCTGAATGGGGTCAAGACGTGCACACCTGGACGGTGTCAAGGCGTGCACACCTGAACGGTATCAAGACATGCACACCTGAATGGCGTCAAGACGCACACACCTGAATGGCATCAAGACGTGCACACCTGAATGGCGTCAAGACGTGCACACCTGAATGGCATCAAGACGCACACACCTGAATGGCATCAAGACGTGCACACCTGAATGGCGTCAAGACGTGCACACCTGAACGGTTTCAAGATGCGCAAACCTGAACGGTGTCAAGACGTGCACACCTGAACGGTGTCAAGACGTGCACACCTGAATGGCATCAAGACGTGCACACCTGAATGGAGTAAGACGTGCACACCTGAACTGCGTCAAGATGCCCACACCTGAACGGTGTCAAGACGTGCACACCTGAATAGCGTCAAGACGTGCACACCTGAATGGCATCAAGACGTGCACACCTGAATGGCATCAAGACGTGCACACCTGAATGGCATCAAGACGTGCACACCTGAATGGGGTCAAGACGTGCACACTTGAACTGCGTCAAGACGTGCACACTTGAACTGCGTCAAGACGTGCAGACCTGAACGGTGTCAAGACGCACACACCTGAACGGTGTCAAGACTCACACACCTGAACGGTGTCAAGACTCACACACCTGAACGGTGTCAAGACTCACACACCTGAATGGTGTCAAGACGCACACACCTGAACAGTGTAAAGACACGCACACCTGAATGGGGTCAAGACGTGCACACCTGAATAGCAGCAAGACGTGCAAACCTGAATGGCAGCAAGACGTGCAAACCTGAATGGCAGCAAGACGTGCACACCTGAATGGCATCAAGACGTGCACACCTGAATGGCATCAAGACGTGCACACCTGAATGGCATCAAGACATGCACACATGAACGGCGTCAAAATGTACACACCTGAACGGCATCAAGATGTGCAGACTTGAATGGTGTCAAGACTTGCACACCTGAAAGGCGTCAAGATGTGCAAACCTGAACAGCATCAAGACTTGCACACCTGAACGGTGTCAAGACGCACACACCTGAAGGACATAAAGAAGTACACACGTGAATGGCATCAAGACGTGCATACCTGTACGGTGTCAAGACGCGCACACTTGAATGGCGTCAAGAAGTGCACACCTGAATGGCGTCAAGACGTGCAAACCTGAACGGCGTCAAGACGTGTAAACCTGAACGGCGTCAAGACGTGCACACCTGAACAGCCTCAAGACATGCACACCTGAACGGCATCAAGACGTGCACACCTGAACAGCCTCAAGACATGCACACCTGAATGGTGTCAAGACGTGCACACCTGAAAGGCGTAAAGATGTGCACACCTGAGTGGCATCAAGACGTGCACACCTGAATGGCATCAAGACGCGCACACCTGAATGGCATCAAGACGTGCACACCTGAATGGCATCAAGACGTGCACACCTGAATGGCATCAAGACGTGCACACCTGAATGGGGTCAAGACGTGCACACCTGGACGGTGTCAAGGCGTGCACACCTGAACGGCGTCAAGACGTGCACACCTGAATGGTGTCAAGACGTGCACACCTGAATGGTGTCAAGACGCACACACCTGAACGGTGTCAAGACTCACACACCTGAACGGTGTCAAGACTCACACACCTGAACGGTGTCAAGACTCACATACCTGAACGGTGTCAAGACGCACACACCTGAACAGTGTAAAGACACGCACACCTGAATGGGGTCAAGACGTGCACACCTGAATAGCAGCAAGACGTGCAAACCTGAATGGCAGCAAGACGTGCAAACCTGAATGGCAGCAAGACGTGCACACCTGAATGGCATCAAGACGTGCACACCTGAATGGCATCAAGACGTGCACACCTGAATGGCATCAAGACATGCACACATGAACGGCGTCAAAATGTACACACCTGAACGGCATCAAGATGTGCAGACTTGAATGGTGTCAAGACTTGCACACCTGAAAGGCGTCAAGATGTGCAAACCTGAACAGCATCAAGACTTGCACACCTGAACGGTGTCAAGACGCACACACCTGAAGGACATAAAGAAGTATACACCTGAATGGCATCAAGACGTGCATACCTGTACGGTGTCAAGACGCGCACTCCTGAACGGTGTCAAGACGTGCAAACCTGAACGGCGTCAAGAAGTGCACACCTGAATGGCGTCAAGACATGCAAACCTGAACGGCGTCAAGACGTGCAAACCTGAACGGCGTCAAGACGTGCACACCTGAACGGCGTCAAGACGTGCACACCTGAACAGCCTCAAGACATGCACACCTGAATGGCATCAAGACGTGCACACCTGAAAGGCGTAAAGATGTGCACACCTGAATGGGGTCAAGACGTGCACACCTGGACGGTGTCAAGGCGTGCACACCTGAACGGTATCAAGACATGCACACCTGAATGGGGTAAAGACGTGCACACCTGAATGGGGTCAAGACGTGCACACCTGAACTGCGTCAAGACATACAGACCTCAACTGTGTCAAGACGCACACACCTGAACGGTGTCAAGACTCACACACCTGAACGGTGTCAAGACGCACACACCTGAACAGTGGAAAGACGCGCACACCTGAATATTGTCAAGACGAGCACACCTGAATGGAGTCAAGACGTGCACACCTGAATGAGGTCAAGACGTGCACACCTGAATGAGGTCAAGACGTGCACACCTGAATGAGGTCAAGACGTGCACACCTGAATGGCAGCAAGACGTACACACCTGAATGGCAGCAAGACGTGCACACCTGAATGGGGTCAAGACGTGCACACCTGAATGGCGTCAAGACGTGCACACCTGAATGGCGTCAAGACATGCAAACCTGAACGGCGTCAAGACGTGCAAACCTGAACGACGTCAAGACGTGCACACCTGAACGGCGTCAAGACGTGCACACCTGAACAGCCTCAAGACATGCACACCTGAATGGCATCAAGACGTGCACACCTGAAAGGCGTAAAGATGTGCACACCTGAATGGGGTCAAGACGTGCACACCTGGACGGTGTCAAGGGGTGCACACCTGAACGGTATCAAGACATGCATACCTGTATGGTGTAAAGACGCGCACTCCTAAACGGTGTCAAGACGCGCACACCTGAATGGTGTCAAGACGCACACACCTGAACTGCGTCAAGACGCACACACCTGAACGGTGTCAAGACTCACACACCTGAATGGAGTCAAGACTCACACACCTGAAAGGCGTCAAGATGTGCATACCTGAAAGGCGTAAAGATGTGCACACCTGAACGGCGTCAAAATGTACACACCTGAACGGCATCAAGATGTGCAGACCTGAACGGCATCAAGACTTGCACACCTGAAAGGCGTCAAGATGTGCAAACCTGAACAGCATCAAGACTTGCACACCTGAACGGTGTCAAGACGCACACACCTGAAGGACATAAAGAAGTATACACCTGAATGGCATCAAGACGTGCATACCTGTACGGTGTCAAGACGCGCACTCCTGAACGGTGTCAAGACGCGCACACCTGAATGGCGTCAAGAAGTGCACACCTGAATGGCGTCAAGACATGCAAACCTGAACGGCGTCAAGACGTGCAAACCTGAACGGCGTCAAGACGTGCACACCTGAACGGCGTCAAGACGTGCACACCTGAACAGCCTCAAGACATGCACACCTGAATGGCATCAAGACGTGCACACCTGAAAGGCGTAAAGATGTGCACACCTGAATGGGGTCAAGACGTGCACACCTGGACGGTGTCAAGGCGTGCACACCTGAACGGTATCAAGACATGCACACCTGAATGGCGTCAAGACGCACACACCTGAATGGCATCAAGACGTGCACACCTGAATGGCGTCAAGACGTGCACACCTGAATGGCGTCAAGACGCACACACCTGAATGGCATCAAGACGTGCACACCTGAATGGCGTCAAGACGTGCACACCTGAACGGTTTCAAGATGCGCAAACCTGAACGGTGTCAAGACGTGCACACCTGAACGGTGTCAAGACGTGCACACCTGAATGGCATCAAGACGTGCACACCTGAATGGAGTAAGACGTGCACACCTGAACTGCGTCAAGATGCCCACACCTGAACGGTGTCAAGACGTGCACACCTGAATAGCGTCAAGACGTGCACACCTGAATGGCATCAAGACGTGCACACCTGAATGGCATCAAGACGTGCACACCTGAATGGCATCAAGACGTGCACACCTGAATGGCATCAAGACGTGCACACCTGAATGGGGTCAAGACGTGCACACTTGAACTGCGTCAAGACGTGCACACTTGAACTGCGTCAAGACGTGCAGACCTGAACGGTGTCAAGACGCACACACCTGAACGGTGTCAAGACTCACACACCTGAACGGTGTCAAGACTCACACACCTGAACGGTGTCAAGACGCACACACCTGAACAGTGTAAAGACACGCACACCTGAATGGGGTCAAGACGTGCACACCTGAATAGCAGCAAGACGTGCAAACCTGAATGGCAGCAAGACGTGCAAACCTGAATGGCAGCAAGACGTGCACACCTGAATGGCATCAAGACGTGCACACCTGAATGGCATCAAGACGTGCACACCTGAATGGCATCAAGACATGCACACATGAACGGCGTCAAAATGTACACACCTGAACGGCATCAAGATGTGCAGACTTGAATGGTGTCAAGACTTGCACACCTGAAAGGCGTCAAGATGTGCAAACCTGAATGGCATCAAGACGTGCACACCTGAAAGGCGTAAAGATGTGCACACCTGAATGGGGTCAAGACGTGCACACCTGGACGGTGTCAAGGCGTGCACACCTGAACGGTATCAAGACATGCACACCTGAATGGGGTAAAGACGTGCACACCTGAATGGGGTCAAGACGTGCACACCTGTACTGCGTCAAGACATACAGACCTCAACTGTGTCAAGACGCACACACCTGAACGGTGTCAAGACTCACACACCTGAACGGTGTCAAGACGCACACACCTGAACAGTGGAAAGACGCGCACACCTGAATATTGTCAAGACGAGCACACCTGAATGGAGTCAGGACATGCACACCTGAATGAGGTCAAGACGTGCACACCTGAATGAGGTCAAGACGTGCACACCTGAATGAGGTCAAGACGTGCACACCTGAATGGCAGCAAGACGTACACACCTGAATGGCAGCAAGACGTGCACACCTGAATGGGGTCAAGACGTGCACACCTGAATGGCGTCAAGACGTGCACACCTGAATGGCGTCAAGACATGCAAACCTGAACGGCGTCAAGACGTGCAAACCTGAACGGCGTCAAGACGTGCACACCTGAACGGCGTCAAGACGTGCACACCTGAACAGCCTCAAGACATGCACACCTGAATGGCATCAAGACGTGCACACCTGAAAGGCGTAAAGATGTGCACACCTGAATGGGGTCAAGACGTGCACACCTGGACGGTGTCAAGGGGTGCACACCTGAACGGTATCAAGACATGCATACCTGTATGGTGTAAAGACGCGCACTCCTAAACGGTGTCAAGACGCGCACACCTGAATGGTGTCAAGACGCACACACCTGAACTGCGTCAAGACGCACACACCTGAACGGTGTCAAGACTCACACACCTGAATGGAGTCAAGACTCACACACCTGAAAGGCGTCAAGATGTGCATACCTGAAAGGCGTAAAGATGTGCACACCTGAACGGCGTCAAAATGTACACACCTGAACGGCATCAAGATGTGCAGACCTGAACGGCATCAAGACTTGCACACCTGAAAGGCGTCAAGATGTGCAAACCTGAACAGCATCAAGACTTGCACACCTGAACGGTGTCAAGACGCACACACCTGAAGGACATAAAGAAGTATACACCTGAATGGCATCAAGACGTGCACACCTGAATGGGGTCAAGACGTGCACACCTGGATGGTGTCAAGGCGTGCACACCTGAACGGCGTCAAGACGTGCACACCTGAATGGTGTCAAGACGTGCACACCTGAATGATGTCAGACGCACACACCTGAATGGCATCAAGACGTGCACACCTGAATGGCATCAGACGGGCACACCTGAATGGCATCAA
>NW_003138541.1:0-21142 GCF_000003605.2 Saccoglossus kowalevskii
TAGTATCATAGTGTCGGTGTACTGTACAACTATTATGTTCTCAGTATTCACTGTGTTCAGTGTACATGTACAGCTATTACATTCTCAGTATTCACAGTATTCGGTGTACTGTACACGTATTATATTCTTAGTATTCACTGTGTTCGGTGTACTTGTACAACTATTATATTTTTAGTATTCATAGTGTTCGGTGTACATGTACAGCTATTATATTCTCAATATTCACAGTGTTCCGTGTACTTGTACAGCTATTATATTCTCAGTATTCACTGTGTTCGGTGTACTTGTACAGCTATTATATTCTTAGTATTCACTGTGTTCGGTGTACATGTACAGCTATTATATTCTCAGTATTCACAGTGTTCGGTGTACTTGTACAGCTATTATTTTCTCAGTAGTCACTGTGTTCGTTGTACATGTACAGCTATTATATTCTCAGTATTCACTGTGTTCGATGTACTTGTACAGCTATTATGTTCTTAGTATTCACAGTGTTCGGTGTACTTGTACAGCTATTATAATCTCAGTATTCACAGTGTTCGGTGTACTTGTACAGCTATTATATTCTCAGTATTCACAGTGTTCGTTGTACTTGTACAGCTATTATATTCTCAGTATTCACTGTGTTCGGTGTACATGTACAGCTATTATATTCTCAGTATTCAGAGTGTTCGGTATACTTGTACACCTATTATATTCTCAGTATTTACAGTGTTCGGTGTACATGTACAGCAATTATATTCTTAGTATTCACAGTGTTCGGTGTACTTGTACAGCTATTGTATTCTCAGTATTCGCAGTGTTCGGTGTACTTGTACACCTATTATATTCTTAGTATTCACTGTGTTCGGTGTACTTGTACAGCTATTATATTCTCAGTATTCACTGTGTTCGTTGTACCTGTACAGCTATTATATTCTTAGTATTCACAGTGTTCGGTGCACATGTACAGCTATTATGTTCTCAGTATTCACAGTGTTCCGTGTACTTGTACAGCTATTATATTCTCAGTATTCACTGTGTTCGGTGTACTTTTACAGCTATTATATTCTTAGTATTCACTGTGTTCGGTGTACTTGTACAGCTATTATATTCTTAGTATTCACAGTGTTCGGTGGACTTGTACAGCTATTATATTCTCAGTATTCACTGTGTTCGGTGTACTTGTACAGCTATTATATTCTTAGTATTCACTGTGTTCGATGTACTTGTACAGCTATTTTGTTCTTAGTATTCACAGTGTTCGGTGTACTTGTACAGCTATTATATTCTCAGTATTCACAGTGTTCGGTGTACTTGTACAGCTATTATATTCTCAGTATACACAGTGTTCGTTGTACTTGTACAGCTATTATATTCTCAGTATTCACTGTGTTCGGTGTACATGTACAGCTATTATATTCTCAGTATTCAGAGTGTTCGGTGTACTTGTACAGCTATTATATTCTCAGTATTCACAGTGTTCGGTGTACATGTACAGCTATTATATTCTCAGTATTCACAGTGTTCGGTGTACTTGTACAGCTATTATTTTCTCAGTATTCACTGTGTTCGGTGTACATGTACAGCTATTATATTCTCAGTATTCACTGTGTTCGGTGTACTTGTACAGCTATTATATTCTCAGTATTCACAGTGTTCGGTGTACTTGTACAGCTATTATATTCTCAGTATTCACAGTGTTCGTTGTACTTGTACAGCTATTATATTCTCAGTATTCACTGTGTTCGGTGTACATGTACAGCTATTATATTCTCAGTATTCAGAGTGTTCGGTGTACTTGTATACCTATTATATTCTCAGTATTTACAGTGTTCGGTGTACATGTACAGCTATTATATTCTCAGTATTCACAGTGTTCGGTGTTCTTGTACAGCTATTATATTCTCAGTATTCACTGTGTTCGGTGTACATGTACAGCTATTATATTCTCAGTATTCACAGTGTTCGGTGTACTTGTACACCTATTATATTCTTAGTATTCACTGTGTTCGGTGTACTTGTACACCTATTATATTCTTAGTATTCACTGTGTTCGGTGTACTTGTACAGCTATTATATTCTCAGTATTCACAGTATTCGGTGTACCTGTACAGCTATTATATTCTTAGTATTCACAGTGCTAGGTGCACATGTACAGCTATTATGTTCTCAGTATTCACAGTGTTTGGTGTACTTGTACAGCTATTATATTCTTAGTATTCACTGTGTTCGGTGTACTTGTACAGCTATTATATTCTCAGTATTCACAATATTCGATGTACCTGTACAGCTATTATATTCTTAGTATTCACAGTGTTCGGTGTACTTGTACAGCTATTATATTCTCAGTATTCACAGTGATCGGTGTACTTGTACAGCTATTATATTCTCAGTATTCACAGTGTTCGGTGTACTTGTACAACTATTATATTCTCAGTATTCATAGCGTTCGATGTACTTGTACAACTATTATATTCTTAGTGTTCATAGTGTTCGATGTACTTGTACAAGCTATTATGTTCTCAGTATTCACTGTGTTCGGTGTACATGTACAGCTATTATATTCTCAGTATTCAGAGTGTTCGGTGTACTTGTACACCTATTATATTCTCAGTATTTACAGTGTTCGGTGTACATGTACAGCTATTATATTCTCAGTATTCACAGTGTTCGGTGTTCTTGTACAGCTATTATATTCTCAGTATTCACTGTGTTCGGTGTACATGTACAGCTATTATATTCTCAGTATTCACAGTGTTCGGTGTACTTGTACACCTATTATATTCTTAGTATTCACTGTGTTCGGTGTACTTGTACAGCTATTATATTCTCAGTATTCACAGTATTCAGTGTACCTGTACAGCTATTATATTCTTAGTATTCACAGTGCTAGGTGCACATGTACAGCTATTATGTTCTCAGTATTCACAGTGTTTGGTGTACTTGTACAGCTATTATATTCTTAGTATTCACTGTGTTCGGTGTACTTGTACAGCTATTATATTCTCAGTATTCACAGTATTCGATGTACCTGTACAGCTATTATATTCTTAGTATTCACAGTGTTCGGTGTACTTGTACAGCTATTATATTCTCAGTAATCACAGTGATCGGTGTACTTGTACAGCTATTATATTCTCAGTATTCACAGTGTTCGGTGTACTTGTACAACTATTATATTCTTAGTATTCATAGCGTTCGATGTACTTGTACAACTATTTTATTCTTAGTGTTCATAGTGTTCGATGTACTTGTACAACTATTATGTTCTCAGTATTCACTGTGTTCGGTGTACTTGTACAGCTATTATATTCTCAGTATTCACAGTGTTCGGTGTACTTGTACAGCTATTGTATTCTCAGTATTCGCAGTGTTCGGTGTACTTGTACACCTATTATATTCTTAGTATTCACTGTGTTCGGTGTACTTGTACAGCTATTATATTCTCAGTATTCACAGTGTTCGGTGTACTTGTACAGCTATTATATTCTCAGTATTCGCAGTGCTAGGTGCACATGTACAGCTATTATATTCTCAGTATTCCCAGTGTTCGGTGTACTTGTACAGCTATTATATTCTTAGTATTCACTGTGTTCGATGTACTTGTACAACTATTATATTCTCAGTATTCACAGTGTTCGGTGTACTTGTACAGCTATTGTATTCTCAGTATTCGCAGTGTTCGGTGTACTTGTACACCTATTATATTCTTAGTATTCACTGTGTTCGGTGTACTTGTACAGCTATTATATTCTCAGTATTCACAGTGTTCGGTGTACTTACAGCTATTGTATTCTCAGTATTCGCAGTGTTTGGTGTACTTGTACACCTATTATATTCTTAGTATTCACTGTGTTCGGTGTACTTGTACAGCTATTATATTCTCAGTATTCACAGTATTCGGTGTACCTGTACAGCTATTATATTTTTAGTATTCACAGTGCTAGGTGCACATGTACAGCTATTATGTTCTCAGTATTCCCAGTGTTCGGTGTACTTGTACAGCTATAATATTCTTAGTATTCACTGTGTTCGGTGTACGTGTACAGCTGTTATATTCTCAGTATTCACAGTTTTCGATGTACTTGTACAGCTATTATATTAATAGTATTCACAGTGTTCGGTGTACTTGTACAGCTATTATATTCTCAGTATTCACTGTGTTCGGTGTACTTGTACAGCTATTATATTCTTAGTATTCACAGTGATCGGTGTACTTGTACAACTATTATATTCTCAGTATTCACAGTGTTCGGTGTACTTGTACAACTATTATATTCTTAGTATTCATAGTGTTCGGTGTATTTGTACAACTATTATGTTCTCAGTATTCACTGTGTTCGGTGTACATGTACAGCTATTATATTCTCAGTATTCACAGTGTTCGGTGTACTTGTACACCTATTATATTCTCAGTATTCACAGTGTTCGGTGTTCTTGTACAACTATTATATTCTTAGTATTCATAGTGTTCGGTGTACATGTACAGCTATTATATTCTCAGTATTCACAGTGTTCGGTGTACTTGTACAGCTATTATATTCTTAGTATTCACAGTGTTCGGTGTACATGTACAGCTATTATATTCATAGTTGTACTTGTACAGCTATTATATTCTCAGTATTCACAGTGTTCGGTGTACATGTACAGCTATTATATTCTCAGTATTCACAGTGTTCGGTGTACTTGTACAGCTATTATATTCTCAGTATTCACTGCGTTCGGTGTACATGTACAGCTATTGTATTCTCAGTATTCGCAGTGTTCGGTGTACTTGTACACCTATTATATTCTTAGTATTCACTGTGTTCGGTGTACTTGTACAGCTATTATATTCTCAATATTCACTGTGTTCGGTGTACTTGTACAGCTATTATATTCTTAGTATTCACTGTGTTCGGTGTACTTTTACAGCTATTATATTCTCAGTATTCACAGTGTTCCGTGTACATGTACAACAATTATATTCTTAGTATTCACAGTGTTCGGTGTACTTGTACAGCTATTATATTCTCAGTATTCACAGTATTCGGTGTACCTGTACAGCTATTATATTCTTAGTATTCACAGTGCTAGGTGCACATGTACAGCTATTATGTTCTCAGTATTCCCAGTGTTCGGTGTACTTGTACAGCTATTATATTCTTAGTATTCACTGTGTTCGGTGTACGTGTACAGCTATTATATTCTCAGTATTCACAGTTTTCGATGTACTTGTACAGCTATTATATTCTTAGTATTCACAGTGTTCGGTGTACTTGTACAGCTATTATATTCTCAGTATTCACTATGTTCGGTGTACTTGTACAGCTATTATATTCTTAGTATTCACAGTGATCGGTGTACTTGTACAACTATTATATTCTCAGTATTCACAGTGTTCGGTGTACTTGTACAACTATTATATTCTTAGTATTCATAGTGTTCGGTGTACTTGTACAACTATTATGTTCTCAGTATTCACTGTGTTCGTGTACATGTACAGCTACATGTATTATGTTCTCAGTATTCACAGTGTTCGGTGTACTTGTACAGCTATTATATTCTCAGTATTCACAGTATTCGGTGTACCTGTACAGCTATTATATTCTCAGCATTCACAGTGTTCGGTGTACATGTACAGCTATTATATTCTCAGTATTCACAGTGTTCGGTGTACTTGTACAGCTATTATATTCTCAGTATTCACTGTGTTCGGTGTACATGTACAGCTATTGTATTCTCAGTATTCGCAGTGTTCGGTGTACTTGTACACCTATTATGTTCTCAGTATTCACAGTGTTCGGTGTACTTGTACAGCTATTATATTCTTAGTATTCACTGTGTTCGGTGTACTTGTACAGCTATTATATTCTCAGTATTCACAGTATTCGATGTACCTGTACAGCTATTATATTCTTAGTATTCACAGTGTTCGGTGTACTTGTACAGCTATTATATTCTCAGTATTCACAGTGATCGGTGTACTTGTACAGCTATTATATTCTCAGTATTCACAGTGTTCGGTGTACTTGTACAACTATTATATTCTTAGTATTCATAGCGTTCGATGTACTTGTACAACTATTATATTCTTAGTGTTCATAGTGTTCGATGTACTTGTACAACTATTATGTTCTCAGTATTCACTGTGTTCGGTGTACTTGTACAGCTATTATATTCTCAGTATTCACAGTGTTCGGTGTACTTGTACAGCTATTATATTCTTAGTATTCACAGTGATCGGTGTACTTGTACAACTATTATATTCTCAGTATTCACAGTGTTCGGTGTACTTGTACAACTATTATATTCTTAGTATTCATAGTGTTCGGTGTACTTGTACAACTATTATGTTCTCAGTATTCACTGTGTTCGGTGTACATGTACAGCTATTATATTCTCAGTATTCACAGTGTTCGATGTACTTGTACAGCTATTATATTCTCAGTATTCATAGTGTTCGTTGTACTTGTAAAGCTATTATATTCTCAGGATTCACTGTGTTCGGTGTACATGTACAGCTATTATTTTCTCAGTATTCACAGTATTCAGTGTACCTGTACAGCTATTATATTCTTAGTATTCACAGTGCTAGGTGTACATGTACAGCTATTATGTTCTCAGTATTCCCAGTGTTCGGTGTACTTGTACAACTATTATATTCTTAGTATTCACTGTGATCGGTGTACGTGTACAGCTATTATATTCTCAGTATTCACAGTTTTCGATGTACTTGTACAGCTATTATATTCTTAGTATTCACAGTGTTCGGTGTACTTGTACAGCTAATATATTCTCAGTATTCACTGTGTCCGGTGTACTTGTACAGCTATTATATACTTAGTATTCACAGTGATCGGTGTACTTGTACAACTATTATATTCTCAGTATTCACAGTGTTCGGTGTACTTGTACAACTATTATATTCTTAGTATTCATAGTGTTCGGTGTACTTGTACAACTATTATGTTCTCAGTATTCACTGTGTTCGGTGTACATGTACAGCTATTATATTCTCAGTATTCACAGTGTTCGGTGTACTTGTACACCTATTATATTCTTAGTATTCCCTGTGTTCGGTGTACTTGTACAACTATTATATTCTTAGTATTCACAGTGATCGGTGTACTTGTACAGCTATTATATTCTCAGTATTCACAGTTTTCGGTGTTCTTGTACAACTATTATATTCTTAGTATTCATAGTGTTCGGTGTACTTGTACAACTATTATGTTCTCAGTATTCACTGTGTTCGGTGTACATGTACAGCTATTATATTCTCAGTATTCACAGTGTTCGGTGTACTTGTACACCTATTATATTCTTAGTATTCACTGTGTTCGGTGTACTTGTACAACTATTATATTCTTAGTATTCACAGTGATCGGTGTACTTGTACAGCTATTATATTCTCAGTATTCACAGTCTTCGGTGTTCTTGTACAACTATTATATTCTTAGTATTCATAGTGTTCGGTGTACATGTACAGCTATTATATTCTCAGTATTCACAGTGTTCGGTGTACTTGTACAGCTATTATATTCTTAGTATTCACTGTGTTCGGTGTACTTGTACAGCTATTTTATTCTTAGTATTCACTGTGTTCGATGTACTTGTACAACTATTATATTCTCAGTATTCATAGTGTTCGTTGTACTTGTACAGCTATTATATTCTCAGTATTCACTGTGTTCGGTGTACATGTACAGCTATTATTTTCTCAGTATCCAGAGTGTTCGGTGTACTTGTACACCTATTATATTCTCAGTATTCACAGTGTTCGGTGTACATGTACAGCTATTATATTGTCAGTATTCACAGTGTTCGGTGTACATGTACAGCTATTGTATTCTCAGTATTCGCAGTGTTCGGTGTACTTGTACACCTATTATATTCTTAGTATTCACTGTGTTCGGTGTACTTGTACAGCTATTATATTCTCAGTATTCACAGTATTCGGTGTACCTGTACAGCTATTATATTCTTAGTATTCACAGTGCTAGGTGCACATGTACAGCTATTATGTTCTCAGTATTCCCAGTGTTCGGTGTACTTGTACAACTATTATATTCTTAGTATTCACTGTGTTCGGTGTACGTGTACAGCTATTATATTCTCAGTATTCACAGTTTTCGATGTACTTGTAGAGCTATTATATTCTTAGTATTCACAGCGTTCGGTGTACTTGTACAGCTATTATATTCTCAGTATTCACTGTGTTCGGTGTACTTGTACAGCTATTATATACTTAGTATTCACAGTGATCGGTGTACTTGTACAACTATTATATTCTCAGTATTCACAGTGTTCGGTGTACTTGTACAACTATTATTCTTAGTATTCATAGTGTTCGGTGTACTTGTACAACTATTATGTTCTCAGTATTCACTGTGTTCGGTGTACATGTACAGCTATTATATTCTCAGTATTCACAGTGTTCGGAGTACTTGTACACCTATTACATTCTTTGTATTCCCTGTGTTCGGTGTACTTGTACAACTATTATATTCTTAGTATTCACAGTGATCGGTGTACTTGTACAGCTATTATATTCTCAGTATTCACAGTGTTCGGTGTTCTTGTACATCTATTATATCCTTAGTATTCACAGTGTTCGGTGTACTTGTTCAGCTATTATATTCTCAGTATTCACTGTGTTCGGTGTACTTGTACAGCTATTATATTCTTAGTATTCACAGTGATCGGTGTACTTGTACAGCTATTATATTCTCAGTATTCACAGTGTTCAGTGTACTTGTACAACTATTATATTCTTAGTATTCATAGTGTTCGGTGTACTTGTACATTCTATTATGTTCTCAGTATTCACTGTGTTCGGTGTACATGTACAGCTATTATATTCTCAGTATTCACAGTGTTCGGTGTACTTGTACACCTATTATATTCTTAGTATTCACTGTGTTCGGAGTATTTGTACAACTATTATATTCTTAGTATTCACAGTGATCGGTGTACTTGTACAGCTATTATATTCTCAGTATTCACAGTGTTCGGTGTTCTTGTACAACTATTATATTCTTAGTATTCATAGTGTTCGGTGTACATGTACAGCTATTATATTCTCAGTATTCACAGTGTTCGGTGTACTTGTACAGCTATTATATTCTTAGTATTCACTGTGTTCGGTGTACTTGTACAGCTATTTTATTCTTAGTATTCACTGTGTTCGATGTACTTGTACAGCTATTAAATTCTCAGTATTCATAGTGTTCGTTGTACTTGTACAGCTATTATATTCTCAGTATTCACTGTGTTCGGTGTACATGTACAGCTATTATTTTCTCAGTATTCAGAGTGTTCGGTGTACTTGTACACCTATTATATTCTCAGTATTCACAGTGTTCGGTGTACATGTACAGCTATTATATTCTCAGTATTCACAGTGTTCGGTGTACTTGTACAGCTATTGTATTCTCAGTATTTCGCAGTGTTCGGTGTACTTGTACACATATTATATTCTTAGTATTCACTGTGTTCGGTGTACTTGTACAGCTATTATATTCTCAGTATTCACAGTATTTCGGTGTACCTGTACAGCTATTATATTCTTAGTATTCACAGTGCTAGGTGCACATGTACAGCTATTATGTTCTCAGTATTCACAGTGTTCGGTGTACTTGTACAGCTATTATATTCTTAGTATTCACTGTGTTCGGTGTACTTGTACAGCGATTATATTCTCAGTATTCACAGTATTCGATGTACCTGTACAGCTATTATATTCTTAGTATTCACAGTGTTCGGTGTACTTGTACAGCTATTATATTCTTAGTATTCACAGTGATCGGTGTACTTGTACAGCTATTATATTCTCAGTATTCACAGTGTTCGGTGTACTTGTACAACTATTATATTCTGAGTATTCATAGTGTTCGATGTACTTGTACAACTATTATATTCTTAGTATTCATAGTGTTCGGTGTACATGTACAGCTATTATATTCTCAGTATTCAGAGTGTTCGGTGTACTTGTACACCTATTATATTCTCAGTATTCACAGTGTTCCGTGTACATGTACAGCTATTATATTCTCAGTATTCACAGTGTTCGGTGTACTTGTACAGCTATTGTATTCTCAGTATTCGCAGTGTTCGGTGTACTTGTACAACTATTATATTCTTAGTATTCACTGTGTTCGGTGTACTGTACAGCTATATATCTCAGTATTCACAGTATTCGGTGTACGTGTACAGCTATATATCTAGTATTCACAGTGTCGGTGTACATGTACAGCTATTATATTCGTAGTTGTACTTGTACAGCTATTATATTCTTAGTATTCACAGTGATCGGTGTACTTGTACAACTATTATATTCTCAGTATTCACAGTGTTCGGTGTACTTGTACAACTATTGTATTCTTAGTATTCATAGTGTTCGGTGTACTTGTACAACTATTATGTTCTCAGTATTCACTGTGTTCGGTGTACATGTACAGCTATTATATTATCAGTATTCACAGTGTTCGGTGTACTTGTACACCTATTATATTCTTAGTATTCACTGTGTTCGGTGTACTTGTACAACTATTATATTCTTAGTATTCACAGTGATCGGTGTACTTGTACAGCTATTATATTCTCAGTATTCACAGTGTTCGGTGTTCTTGTACAACTATTATATTCTTAGTATTCATAGTGTTCGGTGTACATGTACAGCTATTATATTCTCAGTATTCACAGTGTTCGGTGTACTTGTACAGCTATTATATTCTTAGTATTCACTGTGTTCCGTGTACTTGTACAGCTATTATATTCGCAGTATTCACAGTGTTCGGTGTTCTTGTACAACTATTATATTCTTAGTATTCATAGTGTTCGGTGTACATGTACAGCTATTATATTCTCAGTATTCACAGTGTTCGGTGTACTTGTACAGCTATTATATTCTTAGTATTCACTGTGTGCGGTGTACTTGTACAGCTATTTTATTCTTAGTATTCACTGTGTTCGATGTACTTGTACAGCTATTATATTCTCAGTATTCATAGTGTTCGTTGTACTTGTACAGCTATTATATTCTCAGTATTCACTGTGTTCGGTGTACATGTACAGCTATTATTTTTTCAGTATTCAGAGTGTTCGGTGTACTTGTACACCTATTATATTCTCAGTATTCACAGTGTTCGGTGTACATGTACAGCTATTATATTCTCAGTATTCACAGTGTTCGGTGTACTTGTACAGCTATTGTATTCTCAGTATTCGCAGTGTTCGGTGTACTTGTACACCTATTATATTCTTAGTATTCACTGTGTTCGGTGTACTTGTACAGCTATTATATTCTCAGTATTCACAGTATTCGGTGTACCTGTACAGCTATTATATTCTTAGTATTCACAGTGCTAGGTGCACATGTACAGCTATTATGTTCCCAGTATTCCCTGTGTTCGGTGTACTTGTACAGCTATTATATTCTTAGTATTCACTGTGTTCGGTGTACGTGTACAGCTATTATATTCTCAGTATTCACAGTTTTCGATGTACTTGTACAGCTATTATATTCTTAGTATTCACAGTGTTCGGTGTACTTGTACAGCTATTATATTCTCAGTATTCACTGTGTTCGGTGTACTTGTACAGCTATTATATTCTAAGTATTCACAGTGATTGGTGTACTTGTACAACTATTATATTCTCAGTATTCACAGTGTTCGGTGTACTTGTACAACTATTATATTCTTAGTATTCATAGTGTTCGGTGTACTTGTACAACTATTATGTTCTCAGTATTCACTGTGTTCGGTGTACATGTACAGCTAGTATATTATCAGTATTCACAGTGTTCGGTGTACTTGTACACCTATTATATTCTTAGTATTCACTGTGTTCGGTATACATGTACAACTATTATATTCTTAGTATTCACAGTGATCGGTGTACTTGTACATCTATTATATTCTCAGTATTCACAGTGTTCGGTGTTCTTGTACAACTATTATATTCTTAGTATGCATAGTGTTCGGTGTACATGTACAGCTATTATATTCTCAGTATTCACAGTGTTCGGTGTACTTGTACAGCTATTATATTCTTAGTATTCACTGTGTTCGGTGTACTTGTACAGCTATTTTATTCTTAGTATTCACTGTGTTCGATGTACTTGTACAGCTATTATGTTCTTAGTATTCACAGTATTCGGTGTACGTGTACAGCTATTATATTCTTAGTATTCACAGTGTTCGGTGTACATGTACAGCTATTATATTCTTAGTTGTACTTGTACAGCTATTATATTCTCAGTATTCACAGTGTTCGGTGTACATGTACAGCTATTATATTCTCAGTATTCACAGTGTTCGGTGTACTTGTACAGCTATTATATTCTTAGTATTCACTGTGTTCGGTGTACTTGTACAGCTATTTTATTCTTAGTATTCACTGTGTTCGATGTACTTGTACAGCTATTATGTTCTTAGTATTCACAGTATTCGGTGTACGTGTACAGCTATTATATTCTTAGTATTCACAGTGTTCGGTGTACATGTACAGCTATTATATTCTTAGTTGTACTTGTACAGCTATTATATTCTCAGTATTCACAGTGTTCGGTGTACATGTACAGCTATTATATTCTCAGTATTCACAGTGTTCGGTGTACTTGTACAGCTATTATATTCTCAGTATTCACTGTGTTCGGTGTACTTGTACAACTATTATATTCTTAGTATTCACAGTGATCGGTGTACTTGTACAGCTATTATATTCTCAGTATTCACAGTGTTCGGTGTCTGTACAACTATTATATTCTTAGTATTCATAGTGTTCGGTGTACATGTACAGATATTATATTCTCAGTATTCACAGTGTTCGGTGTACTTGTACAGCTATTATATTCTTAGTATTCACTGTGTTCGGTGTACTTGTACAGCTATTTTATTCATAGTATTCACTGTGTTCGATGTACTTGTACAGCTATTATGTTCTTAGTATTCACAGTGTTCGGTGTACTTGTACAGCTATTATATTCTCAGTATTCACAGTGTTCGGTGTACTTGTACAGCTATTATATTCTCAGTATTCATAGTGTTCGTTGTACTTGTACAGCTATTATATTCTCAGTGTTCACTGTGTTCGGTGTACATGTACAGCTATTATTTTCTCAGTATTCCGAGTGTTCGGTGTACTTGTACACCTATTATTTTCTCAGTATTCACAGTGTTCGGTGTACATGTACAGCTATTATATTCTCAGTATTCACAGTGTTCGGTGTACTTGTATAGCTATTGTATTCTCAGTATTCGCAGTGTTCGGTGTACTTGTACACCTTTTATATTCTTAGTATTCACTGTGTTCGGTGTACTTGTACAGCTATTATATTCTCAGTATTCACAGTATTCGGTGTACCTGTACAGCTATTATATTCTTAGTATTCACAGTGCTAGGTGCACATGTACAGCTATTATGTTCTCAGTATTCCCAGTGTTCGGTGTACTTGTACAGCTATTATATTCTTAGTATTCACTGTGTTCGGTGTACTTTTACAGCTATTATATTCTCAGTATTCACAGTGTTCGGTGTACTTGTACAGCTATTATATTCTTAGTATTCACTGTGTTCGGTGTACTTTTACAGCTATTATATTCTCAGTATTCACAGTATTCGATGTACCTGTACAGCTATTATATTATTAGTATTCACAGTGTTCGGTGTACTTGTTCAGCTATTATATTCTCAGTATTCACTGTGTTCGGTGTACTTGTACAGCTATTATATTCTTAGTATTCACAGTGATCGGTGTACTTGTACAGCTATTATATTATCAGTATTCACAGTGTTCAGTGTACTTGTACAACTATTATATTCTTAGTATTCATAGTGTTCGGTGTACTTGTACAACTATTATGTTCTCAGTATTCACTGTGTTCAGTGTACATGTACAGCTATTATATTCTCAGTATTCACAGTGTTCGGTGTACTCGTATACCTATTATATTTTTAGTATTCACTGTGTTCGGTGTACTTGTACAACTATTATATTCTTAGTATTCACAGTGATCGGTGTACTTGTACAGCTATTATATTCTCAGTATTCACAGTGTTCGGTGTACTTGTACAGCTATTATATTCTAAGTATTCACTGTGTTCGGTGTACATGTGCAGCTATTGTATTCTCAGTATTCGCAGTATTCGGTGTACTTGTACAGCTATTATATTCTCAGTATTCACTGTGTTCGGTGTACATGTACAGCTATTGTATTCTCAGTATTCGCAGTGTTCGGTGTACTTGTACACCTATTATATTCTTAGTATTCACTGTGTTCGGTGTACTTGTACAGCTATTATATTCTCAGTATTCACAGTATTCGGTGTACCTGTACAGCTATTATATTCTTAGTATTCACAGTGCTAGGTGCACATGTACAGCTATTATGTTCTCAGTATTCCCAGTGTTCGGTGTACTTGTACAGCTATTATATTCTTAGTATTTACAGTGTTCGGTGTACTTGTACAACTATTATGTTCTCAGTATTCACTGTGTTCGGTGTACATGTACAGCTATTATATTCTCAGTATTCACAGTGTTCTTTGTACTTGCACAGCTATTATATTCTCAGTATTCACAGTGTTCGGTGTACTTGTACAGCTATTATATTCTCAGTATTCACTGTGTTCGGTGCACTTGTACAGCTATTATATTCTTAGTATTAGCAGTGTTCGATGTACTTGTACAGCTATTATATTCTCAGTATTCACAGTGTTCGGTGTACATGTACAGCTATTATATTCTCAGTATTCACAGTGTTCGGTATACTTGTACAGCTATTATATTCTCAGTATTGACAGTGTTCGATGTACTTGTACAGCTATTATATTCTCAGTACTCACTGTGTTCGGTGTACATGTACAGCTATTATATTCTAATTATCAACAGTATTCGATGTACTTGTACACCTATTATATTCTTAGTATTCACTGTGTTCCGTGTACTTTTACAGCTATTATATTCTTAGTATTCACTGTGTTCGGTGTACTTGTACAACTATTATATTCTTAGTATTCACAGTATTCGGTGTACGTGTACAGCTATTATATTCTTAGTATTCACAGTTTTCGGTGTACATGTACAGCTATTATATTCTTAGTATTCGCAGTGTTCGATGTACTTGTACAGCTATTATATTCTCAGTATTCACAGTGTTCGGTGTACATGTACAGCTATTATATTCTCAGTATTCACAGTGTTCCGTGTACTTGTACACCTATTATATTCTTAGTATTCACTGTGTTCCGTGTACTTGTACAGCTATTATATTCTCAGTATTCACAGTATTCGGTGTACCTGTACAGCTATTATATTCTTAGTATTCACAGTGCTAGGTGCACATGTACAGCTATTATGTTCTAAGTATTCACAGTGTTCGGTGTACTTGTACAGCTATTATATTCTCAATATTCACAGTATTCGGTGTACCTGTACAGCTATTATATTCTTAGTATTCACAGTGTTCGGTGTACTTGTACAGCTATTATATTCTCAGTATTCACTGTGTTCGGTGTACTTGTACAGCTATTATATTCTCAGTATTCACTGTGTTCGGTGTACTTGTACAGCTATTATATTCTTAGTATTCACAGTGTTCGATGTACTTGTACAGCTATTATATTCTCAGTATTCACAGTGTTCGGTGTACATGTGCAGCTATTATATTCTCAGTATTCACAGTGTTCGGTGTACTTGTACAGCTATTATATTCTCAGTATTCACTGTTTTCGGTGTACTTGTACAGCTATTATATTCTCAGTATTCACAGTATTCGATGTACCTGTACAGCTATTATATTCTTAGTATTCACAGTGTTCGGTGTACTTGTACAGCTATTATATTCTCAGTATTCACAGTGATCGGTGTACTTGTACAGCTATTATATTCTCAGTATTCACAGTGTTCGGTGTACTTGTACAACTATTATATTCTTAGTATTCATAGCGTTCGATGTACTTGTACAACTATTTTATTCTTAGTGTTCATAGTGTTCGATGTACTTGTACAACTATTATGTTCTCAGTATTCACTGTGTTCGGTGTACTTGTACAGCTATTATATTCTCAGTATTCACAGTGTTCGGTGTACGTGTACAGCTGTTATATTCTCAGTATTCACAGTTTTCGATGTACTTGTACAGCTATTATATTAATAGTATTCACAGTGTTCGGTGTACTTGTACAGCTATTATATTCTCAGTATTCACTGTGTTCGGTGTACTTGTACAGCTATTATATTCTTAGTATTCACAGTGATCGGTGTACTTGTACAACTATTATATTCTCAGTATTCACAGTGTTCGGTGTACTTGTACAACTATTATATTCTTAGTATTCATAGTGTTCGGTGTATTTGTACAACTATTATGTTCTCAGTATTCACTGTGTTCGGTGTACATGTACAGCTATTATATTCTCAGTATTCACAGTGTTCGGTGTACTTGTACACCTATTATATTCTCAGTATTCACAGTGTTCGGTGTTCTTGTACAACTATTATATTCATTAGTATTCATAGTGTTCGGTGTACATGTACAGCTATTATATTCTCAGTATTCACAGTGTTCGGTGTACTTGTACAGCTATTATATTCTTAGTATTCACAGTGTTCGGTGTACATGTACAGCTATTATATTCATAGTTGTACTTGTACAGCTATTATATTCTCAGTATTCACAGTGTTCGGTGTACATGTACAGCTATTATATTCTCAGTATTCACAGTGTTCCGTGTACTTGTACAGCTATTATATTCTCAGTATTCACTGTGTTCGGTGTACTTGTACAGCTATTATATTCTTAGTATTCACTGTGTTCGGTGTACTTGTACAGCTATTATATTCTTAGTATTCACAGTGTTCGGTGGACTTGTACAGCTATTATATTCTCAGTATTCACTGTGTTCGGTGTACTTGTACAGCTATTATATTCTTAGTATTCACTGTGTTCGATGTACTTGTACAGCTATTTTGTTCTTAGTATTCACAGTGTTCGGTGTACTTGTACAGCTATTATATTCTCAGTATTCACAGTGTTCAGTGTACTTGTACAGCTATTATATTCTTAGTATTCACTGTGTTCGGTGTACTTGTACAGCTATTTTATTCTTAGTATTCACTGTGTTCGATGTACTTGTACAGCTATTAAATTCTCAGTATTCATAGTGTTCGTTGTACTTGTACAGCTATTATATTCTCAGTATTCACTGTGTTCGGTGTACATGTACAGCTATTATTTTCTCAGTATTCAGAGTGTTCGGTGTACTTGTACACCTATTATATTCTCAGTATTCACAGTGTTCGGTGTACATGTACAGCTATTATATTCTCAGTATTCACAGTGTTCTGTGTACTTGTACAGCTATTGTATACTCAGTATTCGCAGTGTTCGGTGTACTTGTACACCTATTATATTCTTAGTATTCACTGTGTTCGGTGTACTTGTACAGCTATTATATTCTCAGTATTCACAGTATTCGGTGTACCTGTACAGCTATTATATTCTTAGTATTCACAGTGCTAGGTGCACATGTACAGCTATTATGTTCTCAGTATTCCCAGTGTTCGGTGTACTTGTACAACTATTATATTCTTAGTATTCACTGTGTTCGGTGTACGTGTACAGCTATTATATTCTCAGTATTCACAGTTTTCGATGTACTTGTACAGCTATTATATTCTCAGTATTCATAGTGTTCGTTGTACTTGTACAGCTATTATATTCTCAGCGTTCACTGTGTTCGGTGTACATGTACAGCTATTATTTTCTCAGTATTCAGAGTGTTCGGTGTACTTGTACACCTATTATATTCTCAGTATTCACAGTGTTCGGTGTACTTGTACAGCTATTATATTCTCAGTATTCACAGTGTTCGGTGTACTTGTACAGCTATTATGTTCTCAGTATTCGCAGTGTTCGGTGTACTTGTACAGCTATTATATTCTTAGTATTCACTGTGTTCGGAGTACTTGTACAGCTATTATATTCTTAGTATTCCCTGTGTTCGGTGTACTTGTACAACTATTATATTCTTAGTATTCACAGTGATCGGTGTACTTGTACAGCTATTATATTCTCAGTGTTCACAGTATTCGGTGTACCTGTACAGCTATTATATTCTTAGTATTCACAGTGCTAGGTGCACATGTACAGCTATTATGTTCTCAGTATACCCAGTGTTCGGTGTACTTGTACAGCTAATTATATTCTTAGTATTCACTGTGTTCGGTGTACGTGTACAGCTATTATATTCTCAGTATTCACAGTTTTCGATGTACTTGTACAGCTATTATATTCTTAGTATTCACAGTGTTCTGTGTACTTGTACAGCTATTATATTCTCAGTATTCACTGTGTTCGGTGTACTTGTACAGCTATTATATTCTTAGTATTCACAGTGATCGGTGTACTTGTACAACTATTATATTCTCAGTATTCACAGTGTTCGGTGTACTTGTACAACTATTATATTCTTAGTATTCATAGTGTTCGGTGTACTTGTACAACTATTATGTTCTCAGTATTCACTGTGTTCGGTGTACATGTACAGCTATTATATTATCAGTATTCACAGTGTTCGGTGTACTTGTACACCTATTATATTCTTAGTATTCACTGTGTTCTGTGTACTTGTACAACTATTATATTCTTAGTATTCACAGTGATCGGTGTACTTGTACAGCTATTATATTCTCAGTATTCACAGTGTTCGGTGTTCTTGTACAACTATTATATTCTTAGTATTCATAGTGTTCGGTGTACATGTACAGCTATTATATTCTCAGTATTCACAGTGTTCGGTGTACTTGTACACCTATTATATTCTTAGTATTCACTGTGTTCTGTGTACTTGTACAACTATTATATTCTTAGTATTCACAGTGATCGGTGTACTTGTACAGCTATTATATTCTCAGTATTCACAGTGTTCGGTGTTCTTGTACAACTATTATATTCTTAGTATTCATAGTGTTCGGTGTACATGTACAGCTATTATATTCTCAGTATTCACAGTGTTCGGTGTACTTGTACAGCTATTATATTCTTAGTATTCACTGTGTTCGGTGTACTTGTACAGCTATTTTATTCTTAGTATTCACTGTGTTCGATGTACTTGTACAGCTATTATGTTCTTAGTATTCACAGTATTCGGTGTACTTGTACAGCTATTATATTCTCAATATTCACTGTGTTCGGTGTACTTGTACAGCTATTATATTCTTAGTATTCACTGTGTTCGGTGTACTTGTACAGCTATTTTATTCTTAGTATTCACTGTGTTCGGTGTACTTGTACACCTATTATATTCTTAGTATTCACTGTGTTCGGTGTACTTGTACAGCTATTATATTCTCAATATTCACTGTGTTCGGTGTACTTGTACAGCTATTATATTCTTAGTATTCACTGTGTTCGGTGTACTTTTACAGCTATTATATTCTCAGTATTCACAGTGTTCCGTGTACATGTACAACAATTATATTCTTAGTATTCACTGTGTTCGGTGTACTTGTACAGCTATTATATTCTCAGTATTCACAGTATTCGGTGTACCTGTACAGCTATTATATTCTTAGTATTCACAGTGCTAGGTGCACATGTACAGCTATTATGTTCTCAGTATTCCCAGTGTTCGGTGTACTTGTACAGCTATTATATTCTTAGTATTCACTGTGTTCGGTGTACGTGTACAGCTATTATATTCTCAGTATTCACAGTTTTCGATGTACTTGTACAGCTATTATATTCTTAGTATTCACAGTGTTCGGTGTACTTGTACAGCTATTATATTCTCAGTATTCACTATGTTCGGTGTACTTGTACAGCTATTATATTCTTAGTATTCACAGTGATCGGTGTACTTGTACAACTATTATATTCTCAGTATTCACAGTGTTCGGTGTACTTGTACAACTATTATATTCTTAGTATTCATAGTGTTCGGTGTACTTGTACAACTATTATGTTCTCAGTATTCACTGTGTTCGGTGTACATGTACAGCTATTATATTATCAGTATTCACAGTGTTCGGTGTACTTGTACACCTATTATATTCTTAGTATTCACTGTGTTCTGTGTACTTGTACAACTATTATATTCTTAGTATTCACAGTGATCGGTGTACTTGTACAGCTATTATATTCTTAGTATTCACAGTTTTCGGTGTACATGTACAGCTATTATATTCTTAGTATTCGCAGTGTTCGATGTACTTTTACAGCTATTATATTCTCAGTATTCACAGTGTTCGGTGTACATGTACAGCTATTATATTCTCAGTATTCACAGTGTTCCGTGTATTTGTACACCTATTATATTCTTAGTATTCACTGTGTTCCGTGTACTTGTACAGCTATTATATTCTCAGTATTCACAGTATTCGGTGTACTTGTACAGCTATTATATTCTCAGTATTCACTGTGTTCGGTGCACTTGTACAGCTATTATATTCTTAGTATTAGCAGTGTTCGATGTACTTGTACAGCTATTATATTCTCAGTATTCACAGTGTTCGGTGTACATGTACAGCTATTATATTCTCAGTATTCACAGTGTTCGGTATACTTGTACAGCTATTATATTCTCAGTATTGACAGTGTTCGATGTACTTGTACAGCTATTATATTCTCAGTACTCACTGTGTTCGGTGTACATGTACAGCTATTATATTCTAATTATCCACAGTGTTCGATGTACTTGTACAGCTATTATATTCTTAGTATTCACTGTGTTCGGTGTACTTTTACAGCTATTGTATTCTCAGTATTCACAGTGTTCCGTGTACATGTACAGCTATTATATTCTAAGTATCAACAGTATTCGATGTACTCGTACACCTATTATATTCTTAGTATTCACTGTGTTCCGTGTACTTTTACAGCTATTATATTCTTAGTATTCACTGTGTTCGGTGTACTTGTACAACTATTATATTCTTAGTATTCACAGTATTCGGTGTACGTGTACAGCTATTATATTCTTAGTATTCACAGTTTTCGGTGTACATGTACAGCTATTATATTCTTAGTATTCGCAGTGTTCGATGTACTTGTACAGCTATTATATTCTCAGTATTCACAGTGTTCGGTGTACATGTACAGCTATTATATTCTCAGTATTCACAGTGTTCCGTGTACTTGTACACCTATTATATTCTTAGTATTCACTGTGA
>NW_003138543.1:0-14285 GCF_000003605.2 Saccoglossus kowalevskii
TTGGATGAACAGATTTCCCTGAAGGAGTGTGTTCAGATTGTTAACTTCATATTGCATATACAATATGATATACATAATTATGGTATTCATTGATAGCATTCAATGTGGTGATATATAACAGAAAATATGGCAAGAACATACGTTCATGTTTAATGGTTTACTAAACACAAATTAACACATTATTCAAACAAAACAAAACAGTATTCAAATAGTAAATAGCATACCAATTATTCTATAGTTTATTCAAGAAGAGAATTTTCATCTTCGTCGTTGTCCTCAATGTTGGTACACTCTGAGGAACAGGAACATGCTGGCGTACATGCCATTTTAACTTTACGACAGCCACAATGTCCTGTACAATCTTTTTTGCATTTACATGTTGTCAACTCCTGTAGAACAGTTGGAGCTGCCGATTGCTTCATCAACACTGGTTCACAATTTTCATTTCATCCATGACCACATGGTGAAGGTAATTCAGGGTTTCCATCCAGACAGCGAATCCATATTGCTGCTTGATAGTTTGCCCTACAAACATGCTGTTGAAGGGTATCCTGACATGGTGGTAAATATGTATTTCGCTTTTGAGTTTTACAGAACAAACTGTATCGTAATGAATTAATTGGAATGTCGTCACAGCGAATCTTCTTATACAAAGACACAATAAAACTTTCAGTGAATTGCATCGTCTCTTCTGAACAATCAAATGATTTTCCAAGATTCTGTAGAAGATCGGCGCATGAAGTAGCTATGGTTAGAGCAGTTTTCTTTCCAATTCCAGCAAATCCAGATGTTGTGTCCGCTCTTGTTAATGCGTGTAAAGCTGGAAGGATTTTAGCTAATCCTCCAAGTGCTCTGCTTATTTCTGAAATGTTAATATACCTAAAGTTGGCTTTCACGCCTGTTGCAAAATACACTGTTCCTGCCAATCTTGAGGCACTGGCAATGCATAAAACAGCCACATCTGTGTCTGGACTATGCACAATCACAGTTTCATAACCTGTATCGAAAGCATGGTTAGCATGAAAGACAAGTCTTGTGTCTGCCTCTTCATGTGAACAAGACAGACTAGGAATAATAGTTGCAACAGAGTTGCTTCTCATGGCAGTGCAGGCAAGTCCATTAGCTTTCTGCATTCCAGCCAAAAAGACTATTTGGTCAATTTCTAGTAAATGAACAGAATGCTCTAGCCAATATTTATGAAGAAAATCAACTAAATTGATCTTATTCGCAGTGACTGAAATAAATTTGCTCCATTGTTTCGGGATCAATGTCTGTGGTCCATGAATGTGAATTGTAATTCCACCAGATTTGGTTCGGCGAGACCTCTCGCCCATTTTAATTGATTTCTCAAAATACTGATCACTCACAATATCAATTCTTGCCACAGACTTTGATGTTACCAGAATATAATCAAATAATTTATCTCCATACTCTCCGAATGATTGGCAAGAATGTGCAAGTTGTCCTGTGCTTTGAATGACGGCCAAAAGGTCGAAGGAAACACATCACTTACATTTGTCAGAGATAGAAATTGTGTTGCTAGCATGTACATTTGCAAATTGTTCAATCTCATGTAAAAGATTTGCTTTCTGGGTCTTACGTAGTGTCCCATCAGATGTAGCAATTGACAGAGGTATATTGGCTAGTTCATACTTGAAAAGTTCTTTCAGACTGAATTTCCGACTTTGAGCAATGACTACAAGTCTGGAAAATAGTTCTCTATCTGCAAGGGTCACATTTTGAGTAGACGATTTTTTGGACAATGGACCTTTCTTCAGGCTTGCAAAGGTATGTATTTTATTGTGTTTAATCTTGTCAAAGAACATCTGTCCTTGGGCAAGACGATTCTGTACAAAGTTACAAAGAGCTTCTTCACCTAGGGTGCAAGATCCTAGGAGGCATTCTGAATCTTTTTCAGACAACTGACAACCTGAGGCAATGTTTGAAAGTGGGGATGGGTCATCAATGGAAAATGGATTTACCCACTCTTCAAACTGGTTATATATCTTGCAGACAATATCATTATCTCGAGCTATTGTATTTTTGTGTAGATCTTTATTGTTTGAATTTGCGTCATCATTCATTTCAAGAACTGTTCTAAGATGGCAAAGAAGATCAGCTCTGTAGTGTGCAGTAAGTATCCAGCGATGAACACTTTCTGCCTTGTTTGAAAATCCAACAATACCACCACTCGTTTTGCTATCTCTGTTCAATGTCTGTTCCAGTGTCTGGTCAACTGGTATTTGTGCAAACTTTTGGCTGGATCTTGCAACTACAAAGTCGCCATTTATAAAATGTTCATGGACACCAGGTGCTCTATCTTCAAGCTCCAACATTTGTACATAATGGAGAGTAGCATATCGTGAATAATTATGTCTAACAAATGCAAAAAAGTATGGTAACATTGATCTCAGAGATGACAGATGCATATTCTAATTTCCTTCTCGCTCAGCTCTAATGAATGCTAAAAGAATGTCAACCATTTGAACATACTCGAATCAGAATAAAAACATTTGTGACTGGAATGATTTATCCTTAACGGTAGCATCTCTCAACTGCAAAAGAGAACCCAGAAGTTTAGTTAAGTCTTTAACTGCATTGGGTATATCAGACCTGATATCATCTTGAAACAAGTCACGAACAACAGTAACTGCAGATCTTATAGACTGCCTGTAATTTTCATAAAGATCTTCATACGGTAAATTGTTATGCAATAATCTTTCAAGGGCCTCTAACACCAACTTATGAGCCCGCACAGCTCTAGTATAAGATCTTCCAGTCATGATACCTGGGACTGATCCTTCTGCAAATGCTCCACTTTCCACCAACAGATCTTCAAAGCCACTACATTCCATTCGTTTACCAAGTACAGCGAGGAATGCAAGCAATACATGAAATGAGCCCATTCTCAATACAACATTTTGAAATTCATTTTTCTTTTCAAGAACTACATCCATGGCTTTACAGTAAATTGCTTGGTCTACTAAAACTAATATAGTTTGTGTCTGTCCAACACATCTAGTAATTTTATCAGCTATGTCCAGCACTGTGTACACAACATCATACTGTGTTGGCGATGCATTGATCACAGGGCAATAACCTATGACAGATAACACTGGCGAGTGCGAGGAAGCTATCATGTTAAAGCCAGTCCATCCAGGAATATATTGCTGTTCACTCATATTTACATCACCATCTGTTTCAAGTGTTATTAGTTTAGTAGGTAGTGCTCTACACAGGATCCATGCTTCATCTAGGGATAATTTCTCAGGATGCATGGTTCTGGACAACCAGGTTAAATGTTTAGACTGTAGCACTGGACATGGTCGTGTTCGTGGTGGTAAATACATTTTCACATTAGGTTCTTTGACTGTAATATAATGGATTATTGCTCTTTCGCTGTATTACTATCATATTGGTACAGAGTGTGGTATTTTTACCGTCCACAGTCTCCTCTGTGAAGTCATTGTTGTCTGCAGCGATTTGTGTGAACACATCAGCCTGTACATTGGAAGGAACAATTACTTCTTCTTCAGTTACCTGTTGTTCTGCCATAGAAGTTTCGATTCGAAGCAATTGGTCATATGATACACAATGTCCAAGCCTATTCAGCAATGTAATAAGTTCTCGGCTTCGGGTTATGTGGTGGATGGCATTAGCAACTGCAGTATGTTTTGAGGTATGTTTGCGACCATTAGATGTCACATAGACTAGGTCTTGACCAATGGCAAGAACACGCTTATAGCGATCGTCAGCTGCAGAAATCGGAGGGTCCATCAAGTTGGAATTACTAGTTCCTGTGACCAGCCACTGAAGAAAGAGCAAAAGGCAAGATCCTACTTGGTTCTCCATTTCAGAAACATTAATATCTTCTGGATCTGGTGGTATGTTCTGTAAGCCTTTTACCTCTTTTATTTCTGCATTCAGAATAAGTGCTGCTCTAATAAGAACAGCAGTCTTGTCATCAATGTCAAGCACTGGTGCATCAACATTTAACACTGCATCTGCAGTAACCTCTGTTAAGGACTCTACAGCCCTTCCGGTGATACTGTCACTGGCAAAAACAAGCTCACTTTTGTTTCTTGATTCAGGTCTGTGGAAGGAAATTAGTGTACCATAATGCTGTAGAAGACGCTCCTTTACTCTACCAGACCTGTAGTTGTGTGCTTCCACATTAAATGTGCATAGGATTTGTCGATACCTATCTCGTATATTTGTCAGTTCATATATATGGTGCAGCTGAAAAAGTCCAACATCAATTTCGAATAGCAGCATACTAAATGCTTTGCTGTACTCATTTCTTGTTTCACCATCAGAACTTTTGATGCGAGCAAGGTGATCTGTAGATGTAAAAGTTTGATAACATTTCTTATGGTACTTTCCCTCATATGCTATAAGATCATAATCTCCTAGTCGATGCTTAACAATTTCATCATTCCGTAGCTCAGCAGCATTTCGTAGCTTTTCTCCTGCCTGGTTAGTCAGAATCTGACAAAGTGTCTTTCCTGACTTTCCACAAATCAAACAGTTTTGCCACTTAGGGTCAGATTCTAGAGCAGATCGAGTGAACCTAACTGGATTATGTCCACTTGAACTCGGTTGAAGGAGATGAGACTGTTTCTGCTTAATGCGATTGAGCTTTTCTTGACTTGTGAATGTTGAGTAACAATCTTTGTGCCATTTTGCCCCATATTCAAGAAGATTGTCAATATCTTGTTCCAAACGCTTTGATGGCTCTTCATCACACCTGATTTCTATGGCAGCTTTTACCCTTTTCACACCGTAAATAGTACCACATCGTAAGGTTTTACTTTTACCTTGACAAAAAATACATCTTGACCAATCTGTTGACTTTCTAGCTTTTTTAGCAGGGGGAGCTTGTTCTATTGGTGCGAGTCCCTCCATCTTGTTGGTAATTCACAGACTGTATGGTAATTTTCAGAGGTTTCTGAAGACCTGACAAAGCAGAAATAGTGTAATATGTTTTAGGACATTCTTCTTCGTTTGCAGCATTGTAAAAACATTGTTATCTTCAATGCTAACTGTAAATGTGTATCTAATATATAAAGATTGTGAACAGTTCATTGTTTCAATAGAAATAAATACCTACCTGGTATACAGAAAATCATCTACAATATACTTCTATTGTCTTTGTGTATTCACTGAAAATCCAGCTAACTGGGAAATGGTGAGATTTCTTGTTGGATGAGTATTATCAAGGGTAGATAACAAAAGCAACTGAATGTAAAGCAACTGAACAATCTTGGCAATTATCAACCCTGTTGGTAGAAATCCTCATGAATCACATTAAATGGCAAAATGTATAGTTTAAATATTGTGCAAAAATATGGACCTTGTTTAGGTTAAAGAAACAAAATCTCCTCGAGCGAAAAATTATATTAATCGCAATTTTGTTCAAACGCGCGTATCTGCGTCCCTTCGCGTACTCATTAGAATTACGTTCCACATATTTAAATCTACGAGATGAGATTTGCATGGGATCTTGGCTTCATGACTATACACAAGGCTGTGTATCTCACTGACCCCAAGTTATCCACTCCCTGGTATTGATAATGTCTTTGACAATGCTCGAAAATGTAGCTGCAGTTCTGTAGCTCTGGATTTCGCTGGTGTCCGTTTTTGGCGTTTTCTGTTGCATCGGTAGTCTGATTCGGTCGTCTATTGGTAATTGCGAAACCCTAGAGCTACAGTACGAGACGTAGTCAGTTACCATACCGGACGACACAAATCCGTGTCGGCCAGGTTATTGACACTTTATTAGCAAAATTGGCTGTCTACGCTCACCTGTGTATGATCGATCGTTATCTAAACACATTTGACAACTATTCTGATTTGGATGTTCTAAATTACCGACGTTATCTACTAAAATCAGACGAATACCGGCGAAAACCCACTATTTACGCTTCAAGGTCAGCCATCTTGGAAATTTTGACCCGTGACGTCACGGCGCGTCATAGTCTCGCAATTTCACGAATAAGCCACTCGATTGGAGTTGTGTTGAGATTTAATGAATATTATGGATGAAAACAACCACAAATATATATGCAATGTATAAAAAAAATCGAAACATGGTATCAGAAATAAAATAACATAATATAAATTAATAATTGTATTATTTTAATTATTTATTTTGAAAAAAAAAATGATAATAATAAAAATGAATTGTGGGTATTTTCTCACACAAGCCAGTGTTGTACAATAAAATGAGTTCATACACAACAGAAGTTGTGAGGCAGTTGTTTGGCGTTAAGATGGAAACCTTATTAGGTTATGAGTTGAAGAAGGACCAACTGGAGCTCATAACAAATATTATGAATAAAAGGCATACCATGGGCATATTGCCTACAGGTTTTGGTAAATCTGATGTATACATCACCCCGCCTTTATTGTTGGACCAAGCAGAGCCTGGTATTCACCACATATCCCTGGTTGTGAGTCCACTAAAAAGTTTGGTTATGGATCAAGTGGCCAACTGGTCATTAAAAGGAATAAAATGTGCTGGCATTGTAAACAGAGATGAAATGGAGGTGGAGACCATTGAGGGTGAGTTTATTTATTTTTGCTCTCAAAATAAAAATTAACCAGAAATAAAGTTTTTTTTATAGAAGTAGCTCATAATAAAAATAATAATAACTTTGTTACACAACCAAAAAATAAAATATCTTTTATCAAAAGTGACTCAAATTTTTTTCTATTATTTTTTAAGGTCTGAAAAGAGGAAGATACAGTGTAATTTTTATGTCACCAGAGAGTGTTTTGGAAATAGATGACTGGTCATTTATTTTAGAATCAGAAATATACACGAAAGGCGTATGTCTTGTAGCACTGGATGAGGCTCATGTTATTTGCACATGGTAATAAATTTAGTTAGTGAATTTATTTTACACATCCATATTTTATACAGAATTAAACTTATCCTATGACATTCCTAAGTTACTATAAATTCAGGTAAAAGTAATGGCAAAAATTAGTTTATAATACAAGAAATCGTTGTTATGATGTCATGTCCATGTTATTAGCTCAAAAGCTTATAGAAAGTTTATGGAATTAACCATGTTTGTCCCTGCATGAACACAGATGTCTTTTAAAGAGGAAAGTTTCAATTCCATTGCACTTGATGTTTATTTCTATGGGAGTGGCAGTCTCTTGTTTTCTATTGTTATGGTAATCTCATTGCCATATTTACTTCAAGATAAATCCAATTAAATAATTTCCCCTTTTGTTAGTATCTCGGACACTGCTGATCCAATTTAGCTGAACTTTGGTACACATGTACAGTTGAATAGACTGAAGAGGAATTATAATTCTGTAACATTAATTAGGTTACTGATCAATTAATTTTTTGTTAATATCTTATGAACTAATAGTCGAAATGACTCCAAACTTAGTATAAACAAACTTTATATTTTCTTACCAGGTGTGCACTATGCAGCTTAATTAACAATCTCATTTGCATATTTAATTAATTTTGAATTTTTATTGATATCTGTGAACTTGGTTTTAGCATACTTTATATTTCCATATAAGATATGCACTATTGAGATGCAACTTAATTAATTAGCTTATTTGCATATTTAATTAAACTTCTATCGGTAGTGTTATTGACTAAACATGGTATAAGCATACTTATACATTTCCATATGAGCTTTGCACCATGCATGCCATATAGAGTTTCAATTCAATTAACGGGTTCTTTTGCATATTTTATTATTTTGATTTATATATCTCGTGAACTGTTAGTCCAAATGTGACAAAATTTTTAATAGCGACGTAGTGTTTAGCTATAAGAAATGTACTCTTGATTTTTAATTTAATCAATGTGCTCATTAGCATATTGATTTTTGAATTTTTGTTGATATTTTGTGAACTGTTAGTTTAAATGTGACTAAAAAACATACTGTGTATTAATCTATGAGGAATGCACTATCGAGTTCCACTTAATGAGTCGCTTTGCAGGTTTAACTGATATTTAAGTTTTGTTAGTATCTTATAAACTACTGAAATTTATTGTGACTGAACTTGGCAGGTGATGGGTATAATATGTAGTTATGAGTTGCCACCTAATTAATAGCTCATTTACATATTTAATTGTGTTTTTATCTCCCTCATACATGGGAGCATTTTTTTCATTGTACATTGCATTGAACAAATTTATATTGTTGCATACAAATATTTATACTTGATTCTAGATTATGTTAAATGAGTTTGGTAACTACCCTGGTCATATTACAAAAAAAAGGAACACAAAAACCAATGTTGAATTTGTGAATCTGTGTTCTTATTTTCAAAAATATGCTATGCCTTTCATTTGATACATGCTTATATCATATATTCATGGAAGTTTCATAATACCTGTAGGGGAGAAACTTTTAGGCCTGTTTACAAGCGAGTTGGAGATTTCCGAGGCCATTTCACAGGAGCAAGTTTGGCCATATTGAGTGCTACATGCACAGATAAAGTACAGAAGATTATTTTAAACACCTTGCATTTAGAAGACAAAGAAGTTTTTACAATAGCTAGGCATCCTGACAGGTAAATAACTACAATATTACATAATGTTGATCTTTATTTTAGAATAGTTAAAATGTTTAATGTAAGAAAATGTCATTTTATATAGGCCTAATATTTATTTACCAATGAAGAGTCAGCCAGGAATGAAGTTTTTAGAGGATGTTAGGTGGTATATTGATGAAATTAAATTAATGGGGAAAAATGCAAGAAAAGCAATTATATACATGAGGTCTGTATTTTTAATTAATCTATGTTGCATATAATCAAATATTCGGTAACAAAAGATAAAAGTTTCTCTCACGAACAAATTTTTATTAGTCTTTGAAGTAAATATTTTTGTAAACTAATTAATTTTATGCTAATAAATGTTTTGTTTTCACATATATTATATTGCATGCTTGTTCTTTTGTTATGTTTCTGTATATACATTTACACTGTAATTGGAGTAAAAAAAAATAATTACATGTTCTGACATTATTGGAAATGTACTGCATTGTCACTCTGCACAAAACCATGAACATTTTTACAAAAAAAATAAATTAACTTGGAGGTTTCCTGTTAAGACTATAGCACAATTAGATGCCATTTGAAAGACAACACTTTTTAAGAGTTTATTTTATCCGTACATGATTTACTAATAAACTACAAACACAGTGTAATCAAAATATTAACTTTGAAGTTTTACATGTATATTGCTGCATCAGTAAATACTGTAAAATACTTAAATTTAGCTGGAATTAATTTTCCCTGAAAAGACTTTTTGGATGTTTTGTATGGCATTTTTTTCACTGATTTTTGGTGATTTGAATGTAAAATAAAGGAAAAAAAGGTATATTCACTGAATCACTCCTTCAGCGGAAATAGTGAAAATTAAATCCAACCGAAAATAAAGTATTTTACAGTATACTGATAAGTGTGGCATTAACAGGCTAAAATATAATGTATAGCCCTTAATTGCCAGAGTGGGTATTCACAATATGGACTAGACCAGGTCTAAATATTTCATCTTCTGTTTACCTCCTCTCAGCGAATTATACATGATTATTATCAGAAATTAAAAATAACTTTATTAGAAGTACATCATCAGTAGAAGTACATCCAAAATGATATTTTTTGTAAAACTTGATCACTTAAAGGGCAATACTAGTCATCATACTGTGCTTGAGCAAGGTCAAACTCCATGCAGTTTGTTGACAACACACCCCATGATGCAATGTTTACATTAGCAATACAAATACAACTGTGACTGAAAGAGAGCTTCCATAAAGTTAAAGAAATAAGGGAAATGTGCTTGCTTGGTTCAATTTTTGTAAGAAAAGTGATGTGTTAACGGTAAATCATAAATTGTTTATTAACACAAACGATGCACATGAGCAGTGCGATGACTATCACTTTTTAATTAAAGTATGACGTTTTGATTTCATAGTATTACATGGTTACAATGTATTATATAAGCAAATGTTCTACTAACAGTATAAATTAATTTAATGTCAAATTTAACACTACTGTGTTGTCAATACAAATTCCAGAACTCAAACCCAAACTGGTAGACAGTGGAGTAATATCATGAATTACTTGGGCAACCATGCATACATTGACCAGAAAAAAAATGTAAGATGTAGAATGGTCGATGTCTTTCATGCCAATGTGGAATTAGAGGACCAGAAAAGAGTACTGGAGAACTTTGCTCTATCAGACAGCACAATCAGATGCGTTGTTGCTACTGTTGCATTTGGCATGGGGATCAATATCCCAGATGTCGATTTGGTACTGCACTGGGGAGGGAGCAATAATATTTTGCAATATTGGCAAGAAGTTGGGCGATGTGGGAGAGATGTCACAAGGAAGGGTGAGGCTTACTGTTATGCAGTTAAAACCGATATTGTAAGGTGTGACGAAGATATGAAGAAACTTTGCAATAACTTGAATACAGGCAAAATGAAGTGTCTCAGAATTGCAATTCTTCAAGAGCTGACAATACCTGAAATGGATGCAGAATACCTGAAGGGTCTCACTAACCGAGATAGGTGTACACAAGCATGTGGGGAAAAATGTACATGTCATCACTGTGTATGTTGCTGTATCTGTAGAGGAGCCTGTCCATGCCAACATTTATCAGCTGGAGTATAGCCATACAACCCCTTCACACTAATCCAAACTTCATTACAACATATATTGACCACATGCATTATCTAATATTGATACATTTGAGTGTAATAATGACACTGATTTGCAGAAATAAACAACTCAACTTTCCATCCTTTTCAAAACATATTGTAAGGTCTGAACATTGCTACCCAAATCTGCATATTTATCATTCTTGTAGAAGAATGGCAGGACTTACAATGGGCCATACTAGTTTATATCTGCACCCTTTGTTGATGAGGCAGAATTTTCCAAAAATATTATGGGAAAAATATTTCATAATTCAGGTTGTATACTTGTTTGATAAAAGAGACCAGGAAATCTTATGTATGGAAACAACTATCAAGGTGACACAAATGAACTCCCTAACACTACAAGGATTATACTTTTGGATTTCCATCATATCATATGGTGAATTGTGATTTGGAAATATAACTATGCATGAAGGGGTGCAGATATAAACTGGAATGACCCAATACTGTGTAATACTTTATTTTCACGTAATTTTATTTTTAAGCCATAATACAAAACAGTAAAAATCTAATATCAACACTTAATGTCTAAAAACTGTCTTTCCTATACTTTACATTGTGTCTAGATATAAATAAAACATATGTACACTTGTCAACAGATGTTGTGATAATATTCATGAAAAACGTATATAGAATATCATGGAAACAAAGTATGTATTGGTGGCAAAATACAGTGCTGCAGTGACCATTTTGGCAAATTGCTAGCCTTCCCCACATATATTTTGGCGCTATTTATTGTAATTGATGTTACTCAGTTGGGAGACAACTTCTTTCAGCATCTAAATTTGTAGAATATTTGTGCAATCTGGTTCTTAATTTCTGTGGCATTTCTATTGTGATTTTGTTTTCAAAGTCAGGAAAATCTTTATGCCGCCTGCCATCCACTACATCAAAAAGGCCATCATGTCTGTATGTTAAAATAAATTTCCTAACATCATCTACATAAGATTCTTTGGATGCTCTGTCCTGAAATATGAATGTCAATGACTTAGAAAAATAGGCTTGGTCCATCTAGAGCCCAGATTCCCGACCAATTGACTGGTACGTGCAACTTGAGAATCACTGTACTGTCCATGTGTGTGCTTCAAGTTATCTGAAAAAATATTAAAGCAAGTTTAGTGTGTGCTTTCTGTCTGCAGAAATACTTTTAACCAAATTGTATGTACATGTACACTGTAAAACGTGTCTTTTTAGCAAGCATGATATATTGGCTGATTTAGCTAAGCTGTTATGTAGTTAATGTAATTATACAGTTCATGATTCAATTGGGTTTATGGCTATTGAAAAGACATCTAAAGATGTATTTAACACATAAAAGACAAATACGGTATGTAGATAATTCAAAGTGTTGTATAGGATCTTTAGGGTGACAATTATATCTGGTGATATTAAAAAGCTGATTAGTATATTCATTGTTTAGGTTAATTTTAGAACTGTATGTTGGGCTAAAACAAAATGTACCTATACTTTGGTTGTGCTCCAAATAGCTCATTAATTGCTTGACCATGTATAATTATTCATTTCAAATTGCATTATGTATCCCATTTCATGCAAGATCTGTTAAGAGTTTAACTTTAGTCAGAGAGACTTACCTTTGAATTCATTATTTAGGAATTCATTTACCAAATCTAATGGAATATTATGTCCAGCTCCACCTGTCAAATTTGCAGTCCTGTTATACTTTAGTTCATGGCTAATTCTTTGTGTCATCCAACCATTTATGCCTATAAATGTGATTTTATATTGTCTTAATAACTTTGCATGTGTGGTTATTTATTTGCCCATGATGATTAACTGTAAAAACTAGCACCATAGTGCATGATCTCTAATAAGAAACCAATCTACTCTTAATCAGAGTATCTGTAAATCTTATTAATCTTGTTAATCATGTTATAATTATAGCAACATATCATTACCTGCCAATAATCTGTGCCCAAGTATAAGATACTTGTAGTGATTGTTTGACCAAAAATCAATCATATTGATTCTCCAGGTCCGCATCATTGCCTCACCATCATTTTCTCTTTCCGAATCTTTTTCACAGAAATACTTCAAACCTTTCCAGGTCAATGCAGTGGTGTACTCTGCAATGTGATCCTTTTTATCTGATGCTTCTTTATACTTGTAACAGGCAACTGAACAATACCAGTCATCAACTAGATAATAAAATTTTGTCAGATGAACAAAATGTAATAGCTGTGTGGCTGTCTGTTACAAGTTTGTCTATAGGTTAGCAAACATAATTAAAGTACAAATTTAAAACACTTCTTCATTTGAATGTAAGCAAGCAAATACACTGCAGCTACCAATTTATATTTACATAATGACAACAAGTTCTGAATCATACAGCTTATCTGTATTCTTAAATAAATATACATGAGAAGGTAATTATATAGTCTACAAAAGAAAGTGTCTATGGGCTTGATGAATGTATATATATTACCTGGCAACTCAACTAATCCTTTGCAGTCAACATGAAAACGTTCACCATTCAGACAGTTATTACCGGCCATACATTTAACAACTTCTATACCAGGTTGATACACCTTACAACAAAATGAAACACTTTTTTCACAGTCTGGTGAACACCACCACTCTTCATCTTCTCCTGGAAGGTTATCTTCTTCTAAATTTACACATTCAATGTGGTACCACCTTCCTAATGCACAACTTTTGCCAGCGGAACATTCAATCCAGGTTTCACAATCCACACCTTTTTTAAAACAAAAATTTAAACATAAATACTTGTGACACCTTACTTTGACATATACTAAAGATAATGAATAACATGAATAACCCAATACATAACCCCACAACACACTAGCAGTAGTACAAGCCCTTTAAAGCAGAGTGAAAAAAAAATCATTTTAAAAACATGATGTTGGTACACAAGTTTATTTTTTATATTTTATCTCACTTTTTGACTACTTTTAGCTTTGATGTTAATTTCTGAGTAAAAAAATGAAAATTAATCATTCACACTGTGACCAGAAACACTATAGTTATTATTATTTTTTTGTGCACTTGATGAAGATTACTAAGAAAATTATTAGTAAGTAAGCTTCATACAAATTCACTAGGTATAGAACCAAAAATTATTTTTTGGCAATTTCACGTTGGTTATAGTCCAATTTAACACACATACTGACTACCACCCGATATTGTTAGTGGCCAGGAGAAAAAATGAATTTGGAAATTTATAGAAAGTTTTGTGATTGAGAAAATTGTGACATAAATTTATAGAATACCTTCATCTGGGTCACATATGCAGAATACTCTTGCATCTTCTTCATCATCACTATCAGCAGCTTGTGAAATAGAACAAGTATCTATAACGGGCCACAAATGTGTAACTACATTCTTTGATACAGTCTGTAGGTATTGTTGTCTCAACTCTTTCCTTTCTTCACAAGGAGAATTTGCAGGTTTGTCATCAATATCATCTAATCCCAACAGTTTGATGCAAAGCAGTGACACCAATCCCTCAGTAGTGAATGTTAATAAATCTGTCACTTCATTCATGTATCCATTACTTTGGGTTTCACATTTTTGTGTTTAAAAACAGTCTTTAAATTG
>NW_003138558.1:0-35141 GCF_000003605.2 Saccoglossus kowalevskii
TTAGGGATTGTTGAGTCACAGTGAGTAATGAGTCACAGTAAGTAATGAGTCACAGTAAGTAATGAGTCACAGTATGTAATGAGTCACAGTAAGTGATGATTCGCAGTAAGTGATGAGTCATATTAAGTGGTGAGTCACAGTAAGTAATGAGTCACAGTAAGTGATGAGTCACATTAAGTTAGTGATTGGTGAGTCACAGTGAGTGATGAGTCACAGTAAGTGGTGAGTCACATTAAGTTAGGGATTGGTGAGTCACAGTGAGTGATGAGTCACAGTAAGTTAATGATTGGTGAGTCACAGTGAGTGATGAATCACAGTAAGTTAGTTATTGGTGAGTCACAGTGAGTGATGAGTCACAGTAAGTGATGAGTCACATTAAGTTAGGGATTGTTGAGTCACAGTGAGTGATGAATCACAGTAAGTTAGTGATTGGTGAGTCACAGTGAGTGATGAGTCACAGTAAGTGGTGAGTCACATTAAGTTAGGGATTGTTGAGTCACAGTGAGTGTTGAATCCCAGTGAGTGATGAATCACAGTAAGTTATTGGTGAGTCATAGTGAGTGATGAGTCACATTAAGTTAGGGATTGTTGAGTCACAGTGAGTGATGAATCCCAGTGAGTGATGAGTCACAGTAAGTGGTGAGTCACATTAAGTTAGGGATTGTTGAGTCACAGTGAGTGATGAATCACAGTGAGTGATGGGTCACAGTAAGTTAGTGATTGGTGAGTCACAGTGAGTGATGAGTCACAGTAAGTGGTGAGTCACATTAAGTTAGGGATTGTTGAGTCACAGTGAGTGTTGAATCCCAGTGAGTGATGAATCACAGTAAGTTAGTTATTGGTGAGTCACAGTGAGTGATGAGTCACATTAAGTTAGGGATTGTTGAGTCACAGTGAGTGATGAATCCCAGTGAGTGATGAGTCACAGTAAGTGATGAGTCACATTAAGTTAGGGATTGTTGAGTCACAGTGAGTGATGAGTCACAGTAAGTTAGTGATTGGTGAGTCACAGTAAGTGGTGAGTCACATTAAGTTAGTGATTGGTGAGTCACAGTAAGTGGTGAGTCACATTAAGTTAGGGATTGTTGAGTCACAGTGAGTGTTGAATCCCAGTGAGTGATGAATCACAGTAAGTTAGTTATTGGTGAGTCACAGTGAGTGATGAGTCACAGTAAGTGATGAGTCACATTAAGTTAGGGATTGTTGAGTCACAGTGAGTGATGAATCCCAGTGAGTGATGAGTCACAGTATGTGGTGAGTCACATTAAGTTAGGGATTGTTGAGTCACAGTGAGTGATGAGTCACAGTAAGTTATGAGTCACAGTATGTAATGAGTCACATTAAGTTAGTGATTGGTGAGTCACAGTAAGTGATGATTCGCAGTAAGTGATGAGTCATATTAAGTGGTGAGTCACAGTAAGTGATGAGTCACATTATGTTAGTGATTGGTGAGTCACAGTGAGTGATGAATCACAGTAAGTGGTGAGTCACATTAAGTCAGGGATTGGTGAGTCACAGTGAGTGATGAATTACAGTGAGTGATAAGTCACAGTAAGTTAGTGATTGGTGAGTCACAGTGAGTGATGAGTCACAGTAAGTGGTGAGTCACATTAAGTTAGGGATTGGTGAGTCACAGTGAGTGATGAGTCACAGTAAGTTAATGATTGGTGAGTCACAGTGAGTGATGAATCACCGTAAGTTAGTTATTGGTGAGTCACAGTGAGTGATGAGTCACAGTAAGTGGTGAGTCACATTAAGTTAGGGATTGTTGAGTCACAGTGAGTGTTGAATCCCAGTGAGTGATGAATCACAGTAAGTTATTGGTGAGTCACAGTGAGTGATGAGTCACATTAAGTTAGGGATTGTTGAGTCAGTGAGTGATGAATCCCAGTGAGTGATGAGTCACAGTAAGTGGTGAGTCACATTAAGTTAGGGATTGTTGAGTCACAGTGAGTGATGAATCACAGTGAGTGATGGGTCACAGTAAGTTAGTGATTGGTGAGTCACAGTGAGTGATGAGTCACAGTAAGTGGTGAGTCACATTAAGTTAGGGATTGTTGAGTCACAGTGAGTGTTGAATCCCAGTGAGTGATGAATCACAGTAAGTTAGTTATTGGTGAGTCACAGTGAGTGATGAGTCACAGTAAGTGATGAGTCACATTAAGTTAGGGATTGTTGAGTCACAGTGAGTGATGAATCCCAGTGAGTGATGAGTCACAGTATGTGGTGAGTCACATTAAGTTAGGGATTGTTGAGTCACAGTGAGTGATGAGTCACAGTAAGTTATGAGTCACAGTATGTAATGAGTCACATTAAGTTAGTGATTGGTGAGTCACAGTAAGTGATGATTCGCAGTAAGTGATGAGTCATATTAAGTGGTGAGTCACAGTAAGTGATGAGTCACATTATGTTAGTGATTGGTGAGTCACAGTGAGTGATGAATCACAGTAAGTGGTGAGTCACATTAAGTCAGGGATTGGTGAGTCACAGTGAGTGATGAATTACAGTGAGTGATAAGTCACAGTAAGTTAGTGATTGGTGAGTCACAGTGAGTGATGAGTCACAGTAAGTGGTGAGTCACATTAAGTTAGGGATTGGTGAGTCACAGTGAGTGATGAGTCACAGTAAGTTAATGATTGGTGAGTCACAGTGAGTGATGAATCACCGTAAGTTAGTGATTGGTGAGTCACAGTGAGTGATGAGTCACAGTAAGTGGTGAGTCACAGTAAGTTATGAGTCACAGTATGTAATGAGTCACATTAAGTTAGTGATTGGTGAGTCACAGTAAGTGATGATTCGCAGTAAGTGATGAGTCATATTAAGTGGTGAGTCACTGTAAGTAATGAGTCACAGTAAGTGATGAGTCACATTATGTTAGTGATTGGTGAGTCACAGTGAGTGATGAATCACAGTAAGTGGTGAGTCACATTAAGTCAGGGATTGGTGAGTCACAGTGAGTGATGAATTACAGTGAGTGATGAGTCACAGTAAGTTAGTGATTGGTGAGTCACAGTGAGTGATGAGTCACAGTAAGTGGCGAGTCACATTAAGTTAGGGATTGTTGAGTCACAGTGAGTGTTGAATCCCAGTGAGTGATGAATCACAGTAAGTTATTGGTGAGTCACAGTGAGTGATGAGTCACATTAAGTTAGGGATTGTTGAGTCACAGTGAGTGATGAATCCCAGTGAGTGATGAGTCACAGTAAGTGGTGAGTCACATTAAGTTAGGGATTGGTGAGTCACAGTGAGTGATGAGTCACAGTAAGTGGTGAGTCACATTAAGTCAGGGATTGGTGAGTCACAGTGAGTGATGAATTACAGTGAGTGATAAGTCACAGTAAGTTAGTGATTGGTGAGTCACAGTGAGTGATGAGCCACAGTAAGTGGTGAGTCACATTAAGTTAGGGATTGGTGAGTCACAGTGAGTGATGAGTCACAGTAAGTGGTGAGTCACATTAAGTTAGGGATTGTTGAGTCACAGTGAGTGTTGAATCCCAGTGAGTGATGAATCACAGTAAGTTAGTTATTGGTGAGTCACAGTGAGTGATGAGTCACAGTAAGTGATGAGTCACATTAAGTTAGGGATTGCTGAGTCACAGTGAGTGATGAATCACAGTGAGTGATGAGTCACAGTAAGTGGTGAGTAACAGTAAGTTATGAGTCACAGTAAGTAATGAGTCACAGTATGTAATGAGTCACAGTAAGTGATGATTCATATTAAGTGGTGAGTCACAGTAAGTAATGAGTCACAGTAAGTGATGAGTCACATTAAGTTAGTGATTGGTGAGTCACAGTGAGTGATGAATCACAGTAAGTGATAAGTCACAGTAAGTTAGTGATTGGTGAGTCACAGTGAGTGATGAGTCACAGTAAGTGGTGAGTCACATTAAGTTAGGGATTGGTGAGTCACAGTGAGTGATGAGTCACTGTAAGTTAATGATTGGTGACTCACAGTGAGTGATGAATCACAGTAAGTTAGTTATTGGTGAGTCACAGTGAGTGATGAGTCACAGTAAGTGATGAGTCACATTAAGTTAGGGATTGTTGAGTCACAGTGAGTGATGAATCACAGTGAGTGATGAGTCACAGTAAGTTAGTGATTGGTGAGTCACAGTGAGTGATGAGTCACAGTAAGTGGTGAGTCACATTAAGTTAGGGATTGTTGAGTCACAGTGAGTGTTGAATCCCAGTGAGTGGTGAATCACAGTAAGTTAGTTATTGGTGAGTCACAGTGAGTGATGAGTCACATTAAGTTAGGGATTGTTGAGTCACAGTGAGTGATGAATCCCAGTGAGTGATGAGTCACAGTAAGTGGTGAGTCACATTAAGTTAGGGATTGATGAGTCACAGTGAGTGATGAGTCACAGTAAGTGGTGAGTCACATTAAGTCAGGGATTGGTGAGTCGCAGTGAGTGATGAATTACAGTGAGTGATAAGTCACAGTAAGTTAGTGATTGGTGAGTCACAGTGAGTGATGAGTCACAGTTAGTGGTGAGTCACATTAAGTTAGGGATTGGTGAGTCACAGTGAGTGATGAGTCACAGTAAGTGGTGAGTCACATTAAGTTAGGGATTGTTGAGTCACAGTGAGTGTTGAATCCCAGTGAGTGATGAATCACAGTAAGTTAGTTATTGGTGAGTCACAGTGAGTGATGAGTCACAGTAAGTGATGAGTCACATTAAGTTAGGGATTGTTGAGTCACAGTGAGTGATGAATCACAGTGAGTGATGAGTCACAGTAAGTTAGTGATTGGTGAGTCACAGTGAGTGATGAGTCACAGTAAGTGGTGAGTCACATTAAGTCAGGGATTGGTGAGTCACAGTGAGTGATGAATTACAGTGAGTGATAAGTCACAGTAAGTTAGTGAGTGATGAGTCACAGTAAGTGGTGAGTCACTTTAAGTTAGGAATTGGTGAGTCACAGTGAGTGATGAGTCACAGTAAGTGGTGAGTCACATTAAGTTAGGGATTGTTGCGTCACAGTGAGTGTTGAATCCCAGTGAGTGATGAGTCACAGTAAGTGGTGAGTCACATTAAGTTAGGGATTGGTGAGTCACAGTGAGTGATGAGTCACAGTAAGTGGTGAGTCACATTAAGTCAGGGATTGGTGAGTCACAGTGAGTGATGAATCACAGTGAGTGATGAGTCACAGTAAGTTAGTGATTGGTGAGTCACAGTGAGTGATGAGTCACAGTAAGTTAGGAATTGGTGAGTCACAGTGAGTGATGAGTCACAGTAAGTGGTGAGTCACATTAAGTTAGGGATTGTTGCGTCACAGTGAGTGTTGAATCCCAGTGAGTGATGAGTCACAGTAAGTGGTGAGTCACATTAAGTTAGGGATTGGTGAGTCACAGTGAGTGATGAGTCACAGTAAGTGGTGAGTCACATTAAGTTAGGGATTGGTGAGTCACAGTGAGTGATGAGTCACAGTAAGTGGTGAGTCACATTAAGTTAGGGATTGTTGAGTCACAGTGAGTGTTGAATCCCAGTGAGTGATGAATCACAGTAAGTTAGTTATTGGTGAGTCACAGTGAGTGATGAGTCACAGTAAGTGATGAGTCACATTAAGTTAGGGATTGTTGAGTCACAGTGAGTGATGAATCACAGTGAGTGATGAGTCACAGTAAGTGGTGAGTAACAGTAAGTTATGAGTCACAGTAAGTAATGAGTCACAGTATGTAATGAGTCACAGTAAGTGATGATTCGCAGTAAGTGATGAGTCATATTAAGTGGTGAGTCACAGTAAGTAATGAGTCACAGTAAGTGATGAGTCACATTAAGTTAGTGATTGGTGAGTCACAGTGAGTGATGAATCACAGTAAGTGATAAGTCACAGTAAGTTAGTGATTGGTGAGTCACAGTGAGTGATGAGTCACAGTAAGTGGTGAGTCACATTAAGTTAGGGATTGGTGAGTCACAGTGAGTGATGAGTCACAGTAAGTTAATGATTGGTGACTCACAGTGAGTGATGAATCACAGTAAGTTAGTTATTGGTGAGTCACAGTGAGTGATGAGTCACAGTAAGTGATGAGTCACATTAAGTTAGGGATTGTTGAGTCACAGTGAGTGATGAATCACAGTGAGTGATGAGTCACAGTAAGTTAGTGATTGGTGAGTCACAGTGAGTGATGAGTCACAGTAAGTGGTGAGTCACATTAAGTTAGGGATTGTTGAGTCACAGTGAGTGTTGAATCCCAGTGAGTGGTGAATCACAGTAAGTTAGTTATTGGTGAGTCACAGTGAGTGATGAGTCACATTAAGTTAGGGATTGTTGAGTCACAGTGAGTGATGAATCCCAGTGAGTGATGAGTCACAGTAAGTGGTGAGTCACATTAAGTTAGGGATTGATGAGTCACAGTGAGTGATGAGTAACAGTAAGTGGTGAGTCACATTAAGTCAGGGATTGGTGAGTCGCAGTGAGTGATGAATTACAGTGAGTGATAAGTCACAGTAAGTTAGTGATTGGTGAGTCACAGTGAGTGATGAGTCACAGTTAGTGGTGAGTCACATTAAGTTAGGGATTGGTGAGTCACAGTGAGTGATGAGTCACAGTAAGTGGTGAGTCACATTAAGTTAGGGATTGTTGAGTCACAGTGAGTGTTGAATCCCAGTGAGTGATGAATCACAGTAAGTTAGTTATTGGTGAGTCACAGTGAGTGATGAGTCACAGTAAGTGATGAGTCACATTAAGTTAGGGATTGTTGAGTCACAGTGAGTGATGAATCACAGTGAGTGATGAGTCACGGTAAGTTAGTGATTGGTGAGTCACAGTGAGTGATGAGTCACAGTAAGTGGTGAGTCACATTAAGTCAGGGATTGGTGAGTCACAGTGAGTGATGAATTACAGTGAGTGATAAGTCACAGTAAGTTAGTGAGTGATGAGTCACAGTAAGTGGTGAGTCACATTAAGTTAGGAATTGGTGAGTCACAGTGAGTGATGAGTCACAGTAAGTGGTGAGTCACATTAAGTTAGGGATTGTTGCGTCACAGTGAGTGTTGAATCCCAGTGAGTGATGAGTCACAGTAAGTGGTGAGTCACATTAAGTTAGGGATTGGTGAGTCACAGTGAGTGATGAGTCACAGTAAGTGGTGAGTCACATTAAGTCAGGGATTGGTGAGTCACAGTGAGTGATGAATCACAGTGAGTGATGAGTCACAGTAAGTTAGTGATTGGTGAGTCACAGTGAGTGATGAGTCACAGTAAGTAGTGAGTCACATTAAGTCAGGGATTGGTGAGTCACAGTGAGTGATGAATTACAGTGAGTGATAAGTCACAGTAAGTTAGTGATTGGTGAGTCACAGTGAGTGATGAGTCACAGTAAGTGGTGAGTCACATTAAGTTAGGGATTGTTGAGTCACAGTGAGTGACGAGTCACAGTAAGTTAATGATTGGTGAGTCACAGGGAGTGATGAATCACAGTAAGTTAGTTATTGGTGAGTCACAGTGAGTGATGAGTCACAGTAAGTTAGTGATTGGTGAGTCACAGTGAGTGATGAGTCACAGTAAGTGGTGAGTCACATTAAGTTAGGGATTGTTGAGTCACAGTGAGTGTTGAATCCCAGTGAGTGATGAATCACAGTAAGTTAGTTATTGGTGAGTCACAGTGAGTGATGAGTCACATTAAGTTAGGGATTGTTGAGTCACAGTGAGTGATGAATCCCAGTGAGTGGTGAGTCACAGTAAGTGGTGAGTCACATTAAGTTAGGGATTGGTGAGTCACAGTGAGTGATGAGTCACAGTAAGTGGTGAGTCACATTAAGTTAGAGATTGTTGAGTCACAGTGAGTGATGAATCACAGTGAGTGATGAGTCACAGTAAGTTAGTGATTGGTGAATCACAGTGAGAGATGAGTCACAGTAAGTGGTGAGTCACATTAAGTTAGGGATTGTTGAGTCACAGTGAGTGATGAATCCCAGTGAGTGATGAATCACAGTAAGTTTGTTATTGGTGAGTCACAGTGAGTGATGAGTCACAGTAAGTGGTGAGTCACATTAAGTTAGGGATTGTTGAGTCACAGTGAGTGTTGAATCTCAGTGAGTGATGAATCACAGTAAGTTAGTTGTTGATGAGTCACAGTAAGTGATGAGTCATATTAAGTTAGGGATTGTTGAGTCACAGTGAGTGATGAATCCCAGTGAGTGATGAAGTGGTGAGTCACATTAAGTTAGGGATTGTTGAGTCACAGTGAGTGATGAATCCCAGTGAGTGATGAGTCACAGTAAGTGGTGAGTCACATTAAGTTAGGGATTGATGAGTCACAGTGAGTGATGAGTAACAGTAAGTGGTGAGTCACATTAAGTCAGGGATTGGTGAGTCGCAGTGAGTGATGAATTACAGTGAGTGATAAGTCACAGTAAGTTAGTGATTGGTGAGTCACAGTGAGTGATGAGTCACAGTTAGTGGTGAGTCACATTAAGTTAGGGATTGGTGAGTCACAGTGAGTGATGAGTCACAGTAAGTGGTGAGTCACATTAAGTTAGGGATTGTTGAGTCACAGTGAGTGTTGAATCCCAGTGAGTGATGAATCACAGTAAGTTAGTTATTGGTGAGTCACAGTGAGTGATGAGTCACAGTAAGTGATGAGTCACATTAAGTTAGGGATTGTTGAGTCACAGTGAGTGATGAATCACAGTGAGTGATGAGTCACGGTAAGTTAGTGATTGGTGAGTCACAGTGAGTGATGAGTCACAGTAAGTGGTGAGTCACATTAAGTCAGGGATTGGTGAGTCACAGTGAGTGATGAATTACAGTGAGTGATAAGTCACAGTAAGTTAGTGAGTGATGAGTCACAGTAAGTGGTGAGTCACATTAAGTTAGGAATTGGTGAGTCACAGTGAGTGATGAGTCACAGTAAGTGGTGAGTCACATTAAGTGAGGATTGTTGCGTCACAGTGAGTGTTGAATCCCAGTGAGTGATGAGTCACAGTAAGTGGTGAGTCACATTAAGTTAGGGATTGTTGAGTCACAGTGAGTGACGAGTCACAGTAAGTTAATGATTGGTGAGTCACAGGGAGTGATGAATCACAGTAAGTTAGTTATTGGTGAGTCACAGTGAGTGATGAGTCACAGTAAGTTAGTGATTGGTGAGTCACAGTGAGTGATGAGTCACAGTAAGTGGTGAGTCACATTAAGTTAGGGATTGTTGAGTCACAGTGAGTGTTGAATCCCAGTGAGTGATGAATCACAGTAAGTTAGTTATTGGTGAGTCACAGTGAGTGATGAGTCACATTAAGTTAGGGATTGTTGAGTCACAGTGAGTGATGAATCCCAGTGAGTGGTGAGTCACAGTAAGTGGTGAGTCACATTAAGTTAGGGATTGGTGAGTCACAGTGAGTGATGAGTCACAGTAAGTGGTGAGTCACATTAAGTTAGAGATTGTTGAGTCACAGTGAGTGATGAATCACAGTGAGTGATGAGTCACAGTAAGTTAGTGATTGGTGAATCACAGTGAGAGATGAGTCACAGTAAGTGGTGAGTCACATTAAGTTAGGGATTGTTGAGTCACAGTGAGTGATGAATCCCAGTGAGTGATGAATCACAGTAAGTTTGTTATTGGTGAGTCACAGTGAGTGATGAGTCACAGTAAGTGGTGAGTCACATTAAGTTAGGGATTGTTGAGTCTCAGTGAGTGTTGAATCTCAGTGAGTGATGAATCACAGTAAGTTAGTTGTTGATGAGTCACAGTAAGTGATGAGTCATATTAAGTTAGGGATTGTTGAGTCACAGTGAGTGATGAATCCCAGTGAGTGATGAAGTGGTGAGTCACATTAAGTTAGGGATTGTTGAGTCACAGTGAGTGATGAGTCACATTAAGTTAGTGATTGGTGAGTCACAGTGAGTGATTAGTCACAGTAAGTGGTGAGTCACATTAAGTTAGAGATTGTTGAGTCACAGTGAGTGATGAATCACAGTGAGTGATGAGTCACAGTAAGTTAGTGATTGGTGAATCACAGTGAGAGATGAGTCACAGTAAGTGGTGAGTCACATTAAGTTAGGGATTGTTGAGTGACAGTGAGTGATGAATCCCAGTGAGTGATGAATCACAGTAAGTTAGTTATTGGTGAGTCACAGTGAGTGATGAGTCACAGTGAGTGATGAGTCACAGTAAGTGATGAGTCACATTAAGTTAGGGATTGAGTCACAGTGAGTGATGAATCACAGTGAGTGATGAGTCACAGTAAGTTAGCGATTGGTGAGTCACAGTGAGTGATGAGTCACAGTAAGTGGTGAGTCACATTAAGTTAGGGATTGTTGAGTCACAGTGAGTGATGAGTCACAGTAAGTGGTGAGTCACAGTAAGTAATGAGTCACAGTAAGTGATGAGTCGCAGTAAGTGGTGAGTCACATTAAGTTAGAGATTGTTGAGTCACAGTGAGTGATGAATCACAGTGAGTGATGAGTCACAGTAAGTTAGTGATTGGTGAATCACAGTGAGAGATGAGTCACAGTAAGTGGTGAGTCACATTAAGTTAGGGATTGTTGAGTCACAGTGAGTAATGAATCCCAGTGAGTGATGAATCACAGTAAGTTAGTTATTGGTGAGTCACAGTAAGTAATGAGTCACAGTAAGTGATGAGTCACATTAAGTTAGTGATTGGTGAGTCACAGTGAGTGATGAATCACAGTAAGTGGTGAGTCACATTAAGTCAGGGATTGGTGAGTCACAGTGAGTGATGAATTACAGTGAGTGATAAGTCACAGTAAGTTAGTGATTGGTGAGTCACAGTGAGTGATGAGTCACAGTAAGTGGTGAGTCACATTAAGTTAGGGATTGTTGAGTCACAGTGAGTGTTGAATCCCAGTGAGTGATGAATCACAGTAAGTTAGTTATTGGTGAGTCACAGTGAGTGATGAATCCCAGTGAGTGATGAGTCACAGTAAGTGGTGTCACATTAAGTTAGGGATTGTTGAGTCACAGTGAGTAATGAGTCACAGTAAGTAATGAGTCACAGTAAGTAATGAGTCACAGTATGTAATGAGTCACAGTAAGTGATGATTCGCAGTAAGTGATGAGTCATATTAAGTGGTGAGTCACAGTAAGTAATGAGTCACAGTAAGTGATGAGTCACAGTAAGTAATGAGTCACAGTAAGTGATGAGTCACATTAAGTTAGTGATTGGTGAGTCACAGTGAGTGATGAGTCACAGTAAGTGGTGAGTCACATTAAGTTAGGGATTGGTGAGTTACAGTGAGTGATGAGTCACAGTAAGTTAATGATTGGTGAGTCACAGTGAGTGATGAATCACAGTAAGTTAGTTATTGGTGAGTCACAGTGAGTGATGAGTCACAGTAAGTGATGAGTCACATTAAGTTAGGGATTGTTGAGTCACAGTGAGTGATGAATCACAGTAAGTTAGTGATTGGTGAGTCACAGTGAGTGATGAGTCACAGTAAGTGGTGAGTCACATTAAGTTAGGGATTGTTGAGTCACAGTGAGTGTTGAATCCCAGTGAGTGATGAATCACAGTAAGTTATTGGTGAGTCACAGTGAGTGATGAGTCACATTAAGTTAGGGATTGTTGAGTCAGTGAGTGATGAATCCCAGTGAGTGATGAGTCACAGTAAGTGGTGAGTCACATTAAGTTAGGGATTGTTGAGTCACAGTGAGTGATGAATCACAGTGAGTGGTGAGTCACATTAAGTTAGGGATTGGTGAGTCACAGTGAGTGATGAGTCACAGTAAGTGGTGAGTCACATTAAGTTAGGGATTGTTGAGTCACAGTGAGTGTTGAATCCCAGTGAGTGATGAATCACAGTAAGTTAGTTATTGGTGAGTCACAGTGAGTGATGAGTCACAGTAAGTGATGAGTCACATTAAGTTAGGGATTGGTGAGTCACAGTGAGTGATGAATTACAGTGAGTGATAAGTCACAGTAAGTTAGTGATTGGTGAGTCACAGTGAGTGATGAGTCACAGTAAGTGGTGAGTCACATTAAGTTAGGGATTGGTGAGTCACAGTGAGTGATGAGTCACAGTAAGTTAATGATTGGTGAGTCACAGTGAGTGATGAATCACCGTAAGTTAGTTATTGGTGAGTCACAGTGAGTGATGAGTCACAGTAAGTGATGAGTCACATTAAGTTAGGGATTGTTGAGTCACAGTGAGTGATGAATCACAGTGAGTGATGAGTCACAGTAAGTTAGTGATTGGTGAGTCACAGTGAGTGATGAGTCACAGTAAGTGGTGTCACATTAAGTTAGGGATTGTTGAGTCACAGTGAGTGTTGAATCCCAGTGAGTGATGAATCACAGTAAGTTATTGGTGAGTCACAGTGAGTGATGAGTCACATTAAGTTAGGGATTGTTGAGTCACAGTGAGTGATGAATCCCAGTGAGTGATGAGTCACAGTAAGTGGTGAGTCACATTAAGTTAGGGATTGTTGAGTCACAGTGAGTGATGAATCACAGTGAGTGATGGGTCACAGTAAGTTAGTGATTGGTGAGTCACAGTGAGTGATGAGTCACAGTAAGTGGTGAGTCACATTAAGTTAGGGATTGTTGAGTCACAGTGAGTGTTGAATCCCAGTGAGTGATGAATCACAGTAAGTTAGTTATTGGTGAGTCACAGTGAGTGATGAGTCACATTAAGTTAGGGATTGTTGAGTCACAGTGAGTGATGAATCCCAGTGAGTGATGAGTCACATTAAGTGATGAGTCACATTAAGTTAGGGATTGTTGAGTCACAGTGAGTGATGAGTCACAGTAAGTTAGTGATTGGTGAGTCACAGTAAGTGGTGAGTCACATTAAGTTAGGGATTGTTGAGTCACAGTGAGTGTTGAATCCCAGTGAGTGATGAATCACAGTAAGTTAGTTATTGGTGAGTCACAGTGAGTGATGAGTCACAGTAAGTGATGAGTCACATTAAGTTAGGGATTGTTGAGTCACAGTGAGTGATGAATCCCAGTGAGTGATGAGTCACAGTAAGTGGTGAGTCACATTAAGTTAGGGATTGGTGAGTCACAGTGAGTGATGAGTCACAGTAAGTGGTGAGTCACATTAAGTTAGGGATTGGTGAGTCACAGTGAGTGATGATTCGCAGTAAGTGATGAGTCATATTAAGTGGTGAGTCACAGTAAGTGATGAGTCACATTATGTTAGTGATTGGTGAGTCACAGTGAGTGATGAATCACAGTAAGTGGTGAGTCACATTAAGTCAGGGATTGGTGAGTCACAGTGAGTGATGAATTACAGTGAGTGATAAGTCACAGTAAGTTAGTGATTGGTGAGTCACAGTGAGTGATGAGTCACAGTAAGTGGTGAGTCACATTAAGTTAGGGATTGGTGAGTCACAGTGAGTGATGAGTCACAGTAAGTTAATGATTGGTGAGTCACAGTGAGTGATGAATCACCGTAAGTTAGTTATTGGTGAGTCACAGTGAGTGATGAGTCACAGTAAGTGATGAGTCACATTAAGTTAGGGATTGTTGAGTCACAGTGAGTGATGAATCACAGTGAGTGATGAGTCACAGTAAGTTAGTGATTGGTGAGTCACAGTGAGTGATGAGTCACAGTAAGTGGTGAGTCACATTAAGTTAGGGATTGTTGAGTCACAGTGAGTGTTGAATCCCAGTGAGTGATGAATCACAGTAAGTTATTGGTGAGTCACAGTGAGTGATGAGTCACATTAAGTTAGGGATTGTTGAGTCACAGTGAGTGATGAATCCCAGTGAGTGATGAGTCACAGTAAGTGGTGAGTCACATTAAGTTAGGGATTGGTGAGTCACAGTGAGTGATGAGTCACAGTAAGTGGTGAGTCACATTAAGTCAGGGATTGGTGAGTCACAGTGAGTGATGAATTACAGTGAGTGATAAGTCACAGTAAGTTAGTGATTGGTGAGTCACAGTGAGTGATGAGCCACAGTAAGTGGTGAGTCACATTAAGTTAGGGATTGGTGAGTCACAGTGAGTGATGAGTCACAGTAAGTGGTGAGTCACATTAAGTTAGGGATTGTTGAGTCACAGTGAGTGATGAATTACAGTGAGTGATAAGTCACAGTAAGTTAGTGATTGGTGAGTCACAGTGAGTGATGAGTCACAGTTAGTGGTGAGTCACATTAAGTTAGGGATTGGTGAGTCACAGTGAGTGATGAGTCACAGTAAGTGGTGAGTCACATTAAGTTAGGGATTGTTGAGTCACAGTGAGTGTTGAATCCCAGTGAGTGATGAATCACAGTAAGTTAGTTATTGGTGAGTCACAGTGAGTGATGAGTCACAGTAAGTGATGAGTCACATTAAGTTAGGGATTGTTGAGTCACAGTGAGTGATGAATCACAGTGAGTGATGAGTCACAGTAAGTTAGTGATTGGTGAGTCACAGTGAGTGATGAATTACAGTGAGTGATAAGTCACAGTAAGTTAGTGAGTGATGAGTCACAGTAAGTGGTGAGTCACATTAAGTTAGGAATTGGTGAGTCACAGTGAGTGATGAGTCACAGTAAGTGGTGAGTCACATTAAGTTAGGGATTGTTGCGTCACAGTGAGTGTTGAATCCCAGTGAGTGATGAGTCACAGTAAGTGGTGAGTCACATTAAGTTAGGGATTTGTGAGTCACAGTGAGTGATGAGTCACAGTAAGTGGTGAGTCACATTAAGTCAGGGATTGGTGAGTCACAGTGAGTGATGAATTACAGTGAGTGATAAGTCACAGTAAGTTAGTGATTGGTGAGTCACAGTGAGTGATGAGTCACAGTAAGTGGTGAGTCACATTAAGTAATGAGTCACAGTAAGTGATGAGTCACATTAAGTGGCGAGTCACAGTAAGTAATGAATCACAGTAAGTGATGAGTCGCAGTAAGTTAGTGATTGTTGAGTCACAGTGAGTGATGAGTCGCAGTAAGTGATGAGTCATATTAAGTGGTGAGTCACAGTAAGTAATGAGTCACAGTAAGTGATGAGTCACATTAAGTGGTGAGTCACAGTAAGTAATGAGTCACAGTAAGTGATGAGTCACATTAAGTGGTGAGTCACAGTGAGTGATGAATCACAGTGAGTGATGAGTCGCAGTAAGTTAGTGATTGTTGAGTCACAGTGAGTGATGAGTCGCAGTAAGTGATGAGTCATATTAAGTGGCGAGTCACAGTAAGTAATGAGTGACATTAAGTGATGAGTCACATTAAGTGGTGAGTCACAGTAAGTAATGAGTGACATTAAGTGGTGAGTCACAGTAAGTAATGAGTCACAGTAAGTGATGAGTCACAGTAAGTAATGAGTCACAGTAAGTGATGAGTCACATTAAGTGGTGAGTCACAGTAAGTAATGAGTCACAGTAAGTGATGAGTCACATTAAGTTAGTGATTGGTGAGTCACAGTGAGTGATGAATCACAGTAAGTGATAAGTCACAGTAAGTTAGTGATTGGTGAGTCACAGTGAGTGATGAGTCACAGTAAGTGGTGAGTCACATTAAGTTAGGGATTGGTGAGTCACAGTGAGTGATGAGTCACAGTAAGTGGTGAGTCACATTAAGTCAGGGATTGGTGAGTCACAGTGAGTGATGAATTACAGTGAGTGATAAGTCACAGTAAGTTAGTGATTGGTGAGTCACAGTGAGTGATGAGCCACAGTAAGTGGTGAGTCACATTAAGTTAGGGATTGGTGAGTCACAGTGAGTGATGAGTCACAGTAAGTGGTGAGTCACATTAAGTTAGGGATTGTTGAGTCACAGTGAGTGTTGAATCCCAGTGAGTGATGAATCACAGTAAGTTAGTTATTGGTGAGTCACAGTGAGTGATGAGTCACAGTAAGTGATGAGTCACATTAAGTTAGGGATTGTTGAGTCACAGTGAGTGATGAATCACAGTGAGTGATGAGTCACAGTAAGTGGTGAGTAACAGTAAGTTATGAGTCACAGTAAGTAATGAGTCACAGTATGTAATGAGTCACAGTAAGTGATGATTCGCAGTAAGTGATGAGTCATATTAAGTGGTGAGTCACAGTAAGTAATGAGTCACAGTAAGTGATGAGTCACATTAAGTTAGTGATTGGTGAGTCACAGTGAGTGATGAATCACAGTAAGTGATAAGTCACAGTAAGTTAGTGATTGGTGAGTCACAGTGAGTGATGAGTCACAGTAAGTGGTGAGTCACATTAAGTTAGGGATTGGTGAGTCACAGTGAGTGATGAGTCACTGTAAGTTAATGATTGGTGACTCACAGTGAGTGATGAATCACAGTAAGTTAGTTATTGGTGAGTCACAGTGAGTGATGAGTCACAGTAAGTGATGAGTCACATTAAGTTAGGGATTGTTGAGTCACAGTGAGTGATGAATCACAGTGAGTGATGAGTCACAGTAAGTTAGTGATTGGTGAGTCACAGTGAGTGATGAGTCACAGTAAGTGGTGAGTCACATTAAGTTAGGGATTGTTGAGTCACAGTGAGTGTTGAATCCCAGTGAGTGGTGAATCACAGTAAGTTAGTTATTGGTGAGTCACAGTGAGTGATGAGTCACATTAAGTTAGGAATTGTTGAGTAACAGTGAGTGATGAATCCCAGTGAGTGATGAGTCACAGTAAGTGGTGAGTCACATTAAGTTAGGGATTGATGAGTCACAGTGAGTGATGAGTCACAGTAAGTGGTGAGTCACATTAAGTCAGGGATTGGTGAGTCGCAGTGAGTGATGAATTACAGTGAGTGATAAGTCACAGTAAGTTAGTGATTGGTGAGTCACAGTGAGTGATGAGTCACAGTTAGTGGTGAGTCACATTAAGTTAGGGATTGGTGAGTCACAGTGAGTGATGAGTCACAGTAAGTGGTGAGTCACATTAAGTTAGGGATTGTTGAGTCACAGTGAGTGTTGAATCCCAGTGAGTGATGAATCACAGTAAGTTAGTTATTGGTGAGTCACAGTGAGTGATGAGTCACAGTAAGTGATGAGTCACATTAAGTTGGGGATTGTTGAGTCACAGTGAGTGATGAATCACAGTGAGTGATGAGTCACAGTAAGTTAGTGATTGGTGAGTCACAGTGAGTGATGAATTACAGTGAGTGATAAGTCACAGTAAGTTAGTGAGTGATGAGTCACAGTAAGTGGTGAGTCACATTAAGTTAGGAATTGGTGAGTCACAGTGAGTGATGAGTCACAGTAAGTGGTGAGTCACATTAAGTTAGGGATTGTTGCGTCACAGTGAGTGTTGAATCCCAGTGAGTGATGAGTCACAGTAAGTGGTGAGTCACATTAAGTTAGGGATTTGTGAGTCACAGTGAGTGATGAGTCACAGTAAGTGGTGAGTCACATTAAGTCAGGGATTGGTGAGTCACAGTGAGTGATGAATTACAGTGAGTGATAAGTCACAGTAAGTTAGTGATTGGTGAGTCACAGTGAGTGATGAGTCACAGTAAGTGGTGAGTCACATTAAGTTAGGGATTGTTGAGTCACAGTGAGTGACGAGTCACAGTAAGTTAATGATTGGTGAGTCACAGGGAGTGATGAGTCACAGGGAGTGATGAGTCACATTAAGTTAGGGATTGTTGAGTCACAGTGAGTGATGAATCACAGTGAGTGATGAGTCACAGTAAGTTAGTGATTGGTGAGTCACAGTGAGTGATGAGTCACAGTAAGTGGTGAGTCACATTAAGTTAGGGATTGTTGAGTCACAGTGAGTGTTGAATCCCAGTGAGTGATGAATCACAGTAAGTTAGTTATTGGTGAGTCACAGTGAGTGATGAGTCACATTAAGTTAGGGATTGTTGAGTCACAGTGAGTGATGAATCCCAGTGAGTGGTGAGTCACAGTAAGTGGTGAGTCACATTAAGTTAGGGATTGGTGAGTCACAGTGAGTGATGAGCCACAGTAAGTGGTGAGTCACATTAAGTTAGAGATTGTTGAGTCACAGTGAGTGATGAATCACAGTGAGTGATGAGTCACAGTAAGTTAGTGATTGGTGAATCACAGTGAGAGATGAGTCACAGTAAGTGGTGAGTCACATTAAGTTAGGGATTGTTGAATCACAGTGAGTGATGAATCCCAGTGAGTGATGAATCACAGTAAGTTTGTTATTGGTGAGTCACAGTGAGTGATGAGTCACAGTAAGTGATGAGTCACATTAAGTTAGGGATTGTTGACTCATAGTGAGTGATGAATCACAGTGAGTGATGAGTCACAGTAAGTTAGTGATTGGTGAGTCACAGTGAGTGATGAGTCACAGTAAGTGGTGAGTCACATTAAGTTAGGGATTGTTGAGTCACAGTGAGTGATGAGTCACAGTAAGTGGTGAGTCACAGTAAGTAATGAGTCACAGTAAGTGATGAGTCATATTAAGTGGTGAGTCATATTTAGTGGTGAGTCACAGTAAGTAATGAGTCACAGTAAGTGATGAGTCACATTAAGTTAGTGATTGTTGAGTCACAGTGAGTGATGAATCACAGTGAGTGATGAGTCACAGCAAGTTAGTGATTGGTGAGTCACAGTGAGTGATGAGTCACAGTAAGTGGTGAGTCACATTAAGTTAGAGATTGTTGAGTCACAGTGAGTGATGAATCACAGTGAGTGATGAGTCACAGTAAGTTAGTGATTGGTGAATCACGATGAGTGATGAGTCACAGTAAGTGGTGAGTCACATTAAGTTAGGGATTGGTGAGTCACAGTGAGTGGTGAGTCACAGTAAGTGATGAGTCACAGTAAGTGATGAGTCACAGTAAGTTAGTGATTGGTGTGTCACAGTGAGTGATGAGTCACATTAAGTTAGGGATTGTTGAGTCACAGTGAGTGATGAATCCCAGTGAGTGATGAATCACAGTAAGTTTGTTATTGGTGAGTCACAGTGAGTGATGAGTCACAGTGAGTGATGAATCCCAGTGATTGGTGAGTCACAGTGAGTGATGAGTCACATTAAGTTAGGGATTGTTGAGTCACAGTGAGTGATGAATCCCAGTGAGTGATGAGTCACAGTAAGTGGTGAGTCACATTAAGTTAGGGATTGGTGAGTCACAGTGAGTGATGAGTCACAGTAAGTGGTGAGTCACATTAAGTTAGAGATTGTTGAGTCACAGTGAGTGATGAATCACAGTGAGTGATGAGTCACAGTAAGTTAGTGATTGGTGAATCACAGTGAGAGATGAGTCACAGTAAGTGGTGAGTCACATTAAGTTAGGGATTGTTGAGTCACAGTGAGTGATGAATCCCAGTGAGTGATGAATCACAGTAAGTTTTATTGGTGAGTCACAGTGAGTGATGAGTCACAGTAAGTGATGAGTCACATTAAGTTAGGGATTGTTGAGTCACAGTGAGTGATGAATCACAGTGAGTGATGAGTCACAGTAAGTTAGTGATTGGTGAGTCACAGTGAGTGATGAGTCACAGTTAGTAATGAGTCACAGTAAGTGATGAGTCGCAGTAAGTGATGAGTCATATTAAGTGGTGAGTCACAGTAAGTAATGAGTCACAGTAAGTGATGAGTCGCAGTAAGTTAGTGATTGTTGAGTCACAGTGAGTGATGAGTCGCAGTAAGTGATGAGTCATATTAAGTGGTGAGTCACAGTAAGTAATGAGTCACAGTAAGTGATGAGTCACATTAAGTGGCGAGTCACAGTAAGTAATGAATCACAGTAAGTGATGAGTCGCAGTAAGTTAGTGATTGTTGAGTCACAGTGAGTGATGAGTCGCAGTAAGTGATGAGTCATATTAAGTGGTGAGTCACAGTAAGTAATGAGTCACAGTAAGTGATGAGTCACATTAAGTGGTGAGTCACAGTAAGTAATGAGTCACAGTAAGTGATGAGTCACATTAAGTGGTGAGTCACAGTAAGTAATGAGTCACAGTAAGTGATGAGTCGCAGTAAGTTAGTGATTGTTGAGTCACAGTGAGTGATGAGTCGCAGTAAGTGATGAGTCATATTAAGTGGCGAGTCACAGTAAGTAATGAGTGACATTAAGTGATGAGTCACATTAAGTGGTGAGTCACAGTAAGTAATGAGTGACATTAAGTGGTGAGTCACAGTAAGTAATGAGTCACAGTAAGTGATGAGTCACATTAAGTGGTGAGTCACAGTAAGTAATGAGTCACAGTAAGTGATGAGTCACATTAAGTGGTGAGTCACAGTAAGTAATGAGTCACAGTAAGTGATGAGTCACAGTAAGTTAGTGATTGTTGAGTCACAGTGAGTGATAAGTCACAGTAAGTGATGGTCATATTAAGTGGTGAGTCACAGTAAGTAATGAGTCACAGTAAGTGATGAGTCACATTAAGTGGTGAGTCACAGTAAGTAATGAGTCACAGTAAGTGATGAGTCGCAGTAAGTTAGTGATTGTTGAGTCACAGTGAGTGATGAGTCGCAGTAAGTGATGAGTCATATTAAGTGGTGAGTCACAGTAAGTAATGAGTCACAGTAAGTGATGAGTCACATTAAGTTAGTGATTGTTGAGTCACAGTGAGTGATGAATCACAGTGAGTGATGAGTCACAGCAAGTTAGTGATTGGTGAGTCACAGTGAGTGATGAGTCACAGTAAGTGGTGAGTCACATTAAGTTAGAGATTGTTGAGTCACAGTGAGTGATGAATCACAGTGAGTGATGAGTCACAGTAAGTTAGTGATTGGTGAATCACGATGAGTAATGAGTCACAGTAAGTGATGAGTCATATTAAGTGGTGAGTCACAGTAAGTAATGAGTCACAGTAAGTTAATGATTGGTGAGTCACAGTGAGTGATGAATCACCGTAAGTTAGTGATTGGTGAGTCACAGTGAGTGATGAGTCACAGTAAGTGGTGAGTCACAGTAAGTTATGAGTCACAGTATGTAATGAGTCACATTAAGTTAGTGATTGGTGAGTCACAGTAAGTGATGATTCGCAGTAAGTGATGAGTCATATTAAGTGGTGAGTCACTGTAAGTAATGAGTCACAGTAAGTGATGAGTCACATTATGTTAGTGATTGGTGAGTCACAGTGAGTGATGAATCACAGTAAGTGGTGAGTCACATTAAGTCAGGGATTGGTGAGTCACAGTGAGTGATGAATTACAGTGAGTGATGAGTCACAGTAAGTTAGTGATTGGTGAGTCACAGTGAGTGATGAGTCACAGTAAGTGGTGAGTCACATTAAGTTAGGGATTGTTGAGTCACAGTGAGTGTTGAATCCCAGTGAGTGATGAATCACAGTAAGTTATTGGTGAGTCACAGTGAGTGATGAGTCACATTAAGTTAGGGATTGTTGAGTCACAGTGAGTGATGAATCCCAGTGAGTGATGAGTCACAGTAAGTGGTGAGTCACATTAAGTTAGGGATTGGTGAGTCACAGTGAGTGATGAGTCACAGTAAGTGGTGAGTCACATTAAGTCAGGGATTGGTGAGTCACAGTGAGTGATGAATTACAGTGAGTGATAAGTCACAGTAAGTTAGTGATTGGTGAGTCACAGTGAGTGATGAGCCACAGTAAGTGGTGAGTCACATTAAGTTAGGGGTTGGTGAGTCACAGTGAGTGATGAGTCACAGTAAGTGGTGAGTCACATTAAGTTAGGGATTGTTGAGTCACAGTGAGTGTTGAATCCCAGTGAGTGATGAATCACAGTAAGTTAGTTATTGGTGAGTCACAGTGAGTGATGAGTCACAGTAAGTGATGAGTCACATTAAGTTAGGGATTGTTGAGTCACAGTGAGTGATGAATCACAGTGAGTGATGAGTCACAGTAAGTGGTGAGTAACAGTAAGTTATGAGTCACAGTAAGTAATGAGTCACAGTATGTAATGAGTCACAGTAAGTGATGATTCGCAGTAAGTGATGAGTCATATTAAGTGGTGAGTCACAGTAAGTAATGAGTCACAGTAAGTGATGAGTCACATTAAGTTAGTGATTGGTGAGTCACAGTGAGTGATGAATCACAGTAAGTGATAAGTCACAGTAAGTTAGTGATTGGTGAGTCACAGTGAGTGATGAGTCACAGTAAGTGGTGAGTCACATTAAGTTAGGGATTGGTGAGTCACAGTGAGTGATGAGTCACAGTAAGTTAATGATTGGTGACTCACAGTGAGTGATGAATCACAGTAAGTTAGTTATTGGTGAGTCACAGTGAGTGATGAGTCACAGTAAGTGATGAGTCACATTAAGTTAGGGATTGTTGAGTCACAGTGAGTGATGAATCACAGTGAGTGATGAGTCACAGTAAGTTAGTGATTGGTGAGTCACAGTGAGTGATGAGTCACAGTAAGTGGTGAGTCACATTAAGTTAGGGATTGTTGAGTCACAGTGAGTGTTGAATCCCAGTGAGTGGTGAATCACAGTAAGTTAGTTATTGGTGAGTCACAGTGAGTGATGAGTCACATTAAGTTAGGGATTGTTGAGTCACAGTGAGTGATGAATCCCAGTGAGTGATGAGTCACAGTAAGTGGTGAGTCACATTAAGTTAGGGATTGATGAGTCACAGTGAGTGATGAGTCACAGTAAGTGGTGAGTCACATTAAGTCAGGGATTGGTGAGTCGCAGTGAGTGATGAATTACAGTGAGTGATAAGTCACAGTAAGTTAGTGATTGGTGAGTCACAGTGAGTGATGAGTCACAGTTAGTGGTGAGTCACATTAAGTTAGGGATTGGTGAGTCACAGTGAGTGATGAGTCACAGTAAGTGGTGAGTCACATTAAGTTAGGGATTGTTGAGTCACAGTGAGTGTTGAATCCCAGTGAGTGATGAATCACAGTAAGTTAGTTATTGGTGAGTCACAGTGAGTGATGAGTCACAGTAAGTGATGAGTCACATTAAGTTAGGGATTGGTGAGTCACAGTGAGTGATGAATTACAGTGAGTGATAAGTCACAGTAAGTTAGTGATTGGTGAGTCACAGTGAGTGATGAGTCACAGTAAGTGGTGAGTCACATTAAGTTAGGGATTGGTGAGTCACAGTGAGTGATGAGTCACAGTAAGTTAATGATTGGTGAGTCACAGTGAGTGATGAATCACCGTAAGTTAGTTATTGGTGAGTCACAGTGAGTGATGAGTCACAGTAAGTGATGAGTCACATTAAGTTAGGGATTGTTGAGTCACAGTGAGTGATGAATCACAGTGAGTGATGAGTCACAGTAAGTTAGTGATTGGTGAGTCACAGTGAGTGATGAGTCACAGTAAGTGGTGTCACATTAAGTTAGGGATTGTTGAGTCACAGTGAGTGTTGAATCCCAGTGAGTGATGAATCACAGTAAGTTATTGGTGAGTCACAGTGAGTGATGAGTCACATTAAGTTAGGGATTGTTGAGTCACAGTGAGTGATGAATCCCAGTGAGTGATGAGTCACAGTAAGTGGTGAGTCACATTAAGTTAGGGATTGGTGAGTCACAGTGAGTGATGAGTCACAGTAAGTGGTGAGTCACATTAAGTTAGGGATTGTTGAGTCACAGTGAGTGTTGAATCCCAGTGAGTGATGAATCACAGTAAGTTAGTTATTGGTGAGTCACAGTGAGTGATGAGTCACAGTAAGTGATGAGTCACATTAAGTTAGGGATTGTTGAGTCACAGTGAGTGATGAATCACAGTGAGTGATGAGTCACAGTAAGTGGTGAGTAACAGTAAGTTATGAGTCACAGTAAGTAATGAGTCACAGTATGTAATGAGTCACAGTAAGTGATGATTCGCAGTAAGTGATGAGTCATATTAAGTGGTGAGTCACAGTAAGTAATGAGTCACAGTAAGTGATGAGTCACATTAAGTTAGTGATTGGTGAGTCACAGTGAGTGATGAATCACAGTAAGTGATAAGTCACAGTAAGTTAGTGATTGGTGAGTCACAGTGAGTGATGAGTCACAGTAAGTGGTGAGTCACATTAAGTTAGGGATTGGTGAGTCACAGTGAGTGATGAGTCACTGTAAGTTAATGATTGGTGACTCACAGTGAGTGATGAATCACAGTAAGTTAGTTATTGGTGAGTCACAGTGAGTGATGAGTCACAGTAAGTGATGAGTCACATTAAGTTAGGGATTGTTGAGTCACAGTGAGTGATGAATCACAGTGAGTGATGAGTCACAGTAAGTTAGTGATTGGTGAGTCACAGTGAGTGATGAGTCACAGTAAGTGGTGAGTCACATTAAGTTAGGGATTGTTGAGTCACAGTGAGTGTTGAATCCCAGTGAGTGGTGAATCACAGTAAGTTAGTTATTGGTGAGTCACAGTGAGTGATGAGTCACATTAAGTTAGGGATTGTTGAGTCACAGTGAGTGATGAATCCCAGTGAGTGATGAGTCACAGTAAGTGGTGAGTCACATTAAGTTAGGGATTGATGAGTCACAGTGAGTGATGAGTCACAGTAAGTGGTGAGTCACATTAAGTTAGGGATTGTTGAGTGACAGTGAGTGATGAATCCCAGTGAGTGATGAATCACAGTAAGTTAGTTATTGGTGAGTCACAGTGAGTGATGAGTCACAGTGAGTGATGAGTCACAGTAAGTGATGAGTCACATTAAGTTAGGGATTGAGTCACAGTGAGTGATGAATCACAGTGAGTGATGAGTCACAGTAAGTTAGCGATTGGTGAGTCACAGTGAGTGATGAGTCACAGTAAGTGGTGAGTCACATTAAGTTAGGGATTGTTGAGTCACAGTGAGTGATGAGTCACAGTAAGTGGTGAGTCACAGTAAGTAATGAGTCACAGTAAGTGATGAGTCGCAGTAAGTGGTGAGTCACATTAAGTTAGAGATTGTTGAGTCACAGTGAGTGATGAATCACAGTGAGTGATGAGTCACAGTAAGTTAGTGATTGGTGAATCACAGTGAGAGATGAGTCACAGTAAGTGGTGAGTCACATTAAGTTAGGGATTGTTGAGTCACAGTGAGTAATGAATCCCAGTGAGTGATGAATCACAGTAAGTTAGTTATTGGTGAGTCACAGTAAGTAATGAGTCACAGTAAGTGATGAGTCACATTAAGTTAGTGATTGGTGAGTCACAGTGAGTGATGAATCACAGTAAGTGGTGAGTCACATTAAGTCAGGGATTGGTGAGTCACAGTGAGTGATGAATTACAGTGAGTGATAAGTCACAGTAAGTTAGTGATTGGTGAGTCACAGTGAGTGATGAGTCACAGTAAGTGGTGAGTCACATTAAGTTAGGGATTGTTGAGTCACAGTGAGTGTTGAATCCCAGTGAGTGATGAATCACAGTAAGTTAGTTATTGGTGAGTCACAGTGAGTGATGAGTCACAGTAAGTGATGAGTCACATTAAGTTAGGGATTGTTGAGTCACAGTGAGTGATGAATCCCAGTGAGTGATGAGTCACAGTAAGTGGTGTCACATTAAGTTAGGGATTGTTGAGTCACAGTGAGTAATGAGTCACAGTAAGTAATGAGTCACAGTAAGTAATGAGTCACAGTATGTAATGAGTCACAGTAAGTGATGATTCGCAGTAAGTGATGAGTCATATTAAGTGGTGAGTCACAGTAAGTAATGAGTCACAGTAAGTGATGAGTCACAGTAAGTAATGAGTCACAGTAAGTGATGAGTCACATTAAGTTAGTGATTGGTGAGTCACAGTGAGTGATGAGTCACAGTAAGTGGTGAGTCACATTAAGTTAGGGATTGGTGAGTTACAGTGAGTGATGAGTCACAGTAAGTTAATGATTGGTGAGTCACAGTGAGTGATGAATCACAGTAAGTTAGTTATTGGTGAGTCACAGTGAGTGATGAGTCACAGTAAGTGATGAGTCACATTAAGTTAGGGATTGTTGAGTCACAGTGAGTGATGAATCACAGTAAGTTAGTGATTGGTGAGTCACAGTGAGTGATGAGTCACAGTAAGTGGTGAGTCACATTAAGTTAGGGATTGTTGAGTCACAGTGAGTGTTGAATCCCAGTGAGTGATGAATCACAGTAAGTTATTGGTGAGTCACAGTGAGTGATGAGTCACATTAAGTTAGGGATTGTTGAGTCAGTGAGTGATGAATCCCAGTGAGTGATGAGTCACAGTAAGTGGTGAGTCACATTAAGTTAGGGATTGTTGAGTCACAGTGAGTGATGAATCACAGTGAGTGATGGGTCACAGTAAGTTAGTGATTGGTGAGTCACAGTGAGTGATGAGTCACAGTAAGTGGTGAGTCACATTAAGTTAGGGATTGTTGAGTCACAGTGAGTGTTGAATCCCAGTGAGTGATGAATCACAGTAAGTTAGTTATTGGTGAGTCACAGTGAGTGATGAGTCACATTAAGTTAGGGATTGTTGAGTCACAGTGAGTGATGAATCCCAGTGAGTGATGAGTCACATTAAGTGATGAGTCACATTAAGTTAGGGATTGTTGAGTCACAGTGAGTGATGAGTCACAGTAAGTTAGTGATTGGTGAGTCACAGTAAGTGGTGAGTCACATTAAGTTAGTGATTGGTGAGTCACAGTAAGTGGTGAGTCACATTAAGTTAGGGATTGTTGAGTCACAGTGAGTGTTGAATCCCAGTGAGTGATGAATCACAGTAAGTTAGTTATTGGTGAGTCACAGTGAGTGATGAGTCACAGTAAGTGATGAGTCACATTAAGTTAGGGATTGTTGAGTCACAGTGAGTGATGAATCCCAGTGAGTGATGAGTCACAGTATGTGGTGAGTCACATTAAGTTAGGGATTGTTGAGTCACAGTGAGTGATGAGTCACAGTAAGTTATGAGTCACAGTATGTAATGAGTCACATTAAGTTAGTGATTGGTGAGTCACAGTAAGTGATGATTCGCAGTAAGTGATGAGTCATATTAAGTGGTGAGTCACAGTAAGTGATGAGTCACATTATGTTAGTGATTGGTGAGTCACAGTGAGTGATGAATCACAGTAAGTGGTGAGTCACATTAAGTCAGGGATTGGTGAGTCACAGTGAGTGATGAATTACAGTGAGTGATAAGTCACAGTAAGTTAGTGATTGGTGAGTCACAGTGAGTGATGAGTCACAGTAAGTGGTGAGTCACATTAAGTTAGGGATTGGTGAGTCACAGTGAGTGATGAGTCACAGTAAGTTAATGATTGGTGAGTCACAGTGAGTGATGAATCACCGTAAGTTAGTTATTGGTGAGTCACAGTGAGTGATGAGTCACAGTAAGTGATGAGTCACATTAAGTTAGGGATTGTTGAGTCACAGTGAGTGATGAATCACAGTGAGTGATGAGTCACAGTAAGTTAGTGATTGGTGAGTCACAGTGAGTGATGAGTCACAGTAAGTGGTGTCACATTAAGTTAGGGATTGTTGAGTCACAGTGAGTGTTGAATCCCAGTGAGTGATGAATCACAGTAAGTTATTGGTGAGTCACAGTGAGTGATGAGTCACATTAAGTTAGGGATTGTTGAGTCACAGTGAGTGATGAATCCCAGTGAGTGATGAGTCACAGTAAGTGGTGAGTCACATTAAGTTAGGGATTGGTGAGTCACAGTGAGTGATGAGTCACAGTAAGTGGTGAGTCACATTCAGTCAGGGATTGGTGAGTCACAGTGAGTGATGAATTACAGTGAGTGATAAGTCACAGTAAGTTAGTGATTGGTGAGTCACAGTGAGTGATGAGCCACAGTAAGTGGTGAGTCACATTAAGTTAGGGATTGGTGAGTCACAGTGAGTGATGAGTCACAGTAAGTGGTGAGTCACATTAAGTTAGGGATTGTTGAGTCACAGTGAGTGTTGAATCCCAGTGAGTGATGAATCACAGTAAGTTAGTTATTGGTGAGTCACAGTGAGTGATGAGTCACAGTAAGTGATGAGTCACATTAAGTTAGGGATTGTTGAGTCACAGTGAGTGATGAATCACAGTGAGTGATGAGTCACAGTAAGTGGTGAGTAACAGTAAGTTATGAGTCACAGTAAGTAATGAGTCACAGTATGTAATGAGTCACAGTAAGTGATGATTCGCAGTAAGTGGTGAGTCATATTAAGTGGTGAGTCACAGTAAGTAATGAGTCACAGTAAGTGATGAGTCACATTAAGTTAGTGATTGGTGAGTCACAGTGAGTGATGAATCACAGTAAGTGATAAGTCACAGTAAGTTAGTGATTGGTGAGTCACAGTGAGTGATGAGTCACAGTAAGTGGTGAGTCACATTAAGTTAGGGATTGGTGAGTCACAGTGAGTGATGAGTCACAGTAAGTTAATGATTGGTGAGTCACAGTGAGTGATGAATCACAGTAAGTTAGTTATTGGTGAGTCACAGTGAGTGATGAGTCACAGTAAGTGATGAGTCACATTAAGTTAGGGATTGTTGAGTCACAGTGAGTGATGAATCACAGTGAGTGATGAGTCACGTAAGTTAGTGATTGGTGAGTCCGTGAGTGATGAGTCCGTAAGTGGTGAGTCACATTAAGTTAGGGATTGTTGAGTCACAGTGAGTGTTGAATCCCAGTGAGTGGTGAATCACAGTAAGTTAGTTATTGGTGAGTCACAGTGAGTGATGAGTCACATTAAGTTAGGGATTGTTGAGTCACAGTGAGTGATGAATCCCAGTGAGTGATGAGTCACAGTAAGTGGTGAGTCACATTTAAGTTAGGGATTGATGAGTCACAGTGAGTGATGAATTACAGTGAGTGATAAGTCACAGTAAGTTAGTGATTGGTGAGTCACAGTGAGTGATGAGTCACAGTGAGTGATGAGTCACAGTAAGTGGTGAGTCACATTAAGTTAGGGATTGGTGAGTCACAGTGAGTGATGAGTCACAGTGAGTGATGAATCACAGTAAGTTAGTTATTGGTGAGTCACAGTGAGTGATGAGTCACAGTAAGTGATGAGTCACAATAAGTTAGGGATTGTTGAGTCACAGTGAGTGATGAGTCACAGTGAGTGATGAGTCACAGTAAGTTAGTGATTGGTGAGTCACAGTGAGTGTTGAGTCACAGTAAGTGGTGAGTCACATTAAGTTAGGGATTGTTGAGTCACAGTGAGTGTTGAATCCCAGTGAGTGATGAATCACAGTAAGTTAGTTGTTGATGAGTCACAGTAAGTGATGAGTCATATTAAGTTAGGGATTGTTGAGTCACAGTGAGTGATGAATCCCAGTGAGTGATGAAGTGGTGAGTCACATTAAGTTAGGGATTGTTGAGTCACAGTGAGTGATGAGTCACATTAAGTTAGTGATTGGTGAGTCACAGTGAGTGATGAGTCACAGTAAGTGGTGAGTCACATTAAGTTAGAGATTGTTGAGTCACAGTGAGTGATGAATCACAGTGAGTGATGAGTCACAGTAAGTTAGTGATTGGTGAATCACAGTGAGAGATGAGTCACAGTAAGTGGTGAGTCACATTAAGTTAGGGATTGTTGAGTGACAGTGAGTGATGAATCCCAGTGAGTGATGAATCACAGTAAGTTAGTTATTGGTGAGTCACAGTGAGTGATGAGTCACAGTGAGTGATGAGTCACAGTAAGTGATGAGTCACATTAAGTTAGGGATTGAGTCACAGTGAGTGATGAATCACAGTGAGTGATGAGTCACAGTAAGTTAGTGATTGGTGAGTCACAGTGAGTGATGAGTCACAGTAAGTGGTGAGTCACATTAAGTTAGGGATTGTTGAGTCACAGTGAGTGATGAGTCACAGTAAGTGGTGAGTCACAGTAAGTAATGAGTCACAGTAAGTAATGAGTCACAGTAAGTGATGAGTCGCAGTAAGTGGTGAGTCACATTAAGTTAGAGATTGTTGAGTCACAGTGAGTGATGAATCACAGTGAGTGATGAGTCACAGTAAGTTAGTGATTGGTGAATCACAGTGAGAGATGAGTCACAGTAAGTGGTGAGTCACATTAAGTTAGGGATTGTTGAGTCACAGTGAGTGATGAATCCCAGTGAGTGATGAATCACAGTAAGTTAGTTATTGGTGAGTCACAGTAAGTAATGAGTCACAGTAAGTGATGAGTCACATTAAGTTAGTGATTGGTGAGTCACAGTGAGTGATGAATCACAGTAAGTGGTGAGTCACATTAAGTCAGGGATTGGTGAGTCACAGTGAGTGATGAATTACAGTGAGTGATAAGTCACAGTAAGTTAGTGATTGGTGAGTCACAGTGAGTGATGAGTCACAGTAAGTGGTGAGTCACATTAAGTTAGGGATTGTTGAGTCACAGTGAGTGTTGAATCCCAGTGAGTGATGAATCACAGTAAGTTAGTTATTGGTGAGTCACAGTGAGTGATGAGTCACAGTAAGTGATGAGTCACATTAAGTTAGGGATTGTTGAGTCACAGTGAGTGATGAATCCCAGTGAGTGATGAGTCACAGTAAGTGGTGTCACATTAAGTTAGGGATTGTTGAGTCACAGTGAGTAATGAGTCACAGTAAGTAATGAGTCACAGTAAGTAATGAGTCACAGTAAGTAATGAGTCACAGTATGTAATGAGTCACAGTAAGTGATGATTCGCAGTAAGTGATGAGTCATATTAAGTGGTGAGTCACAGTAAGTAATGAGTCACAGTAAGTGATGAGTCACATTAAGTTAGTGATTGGTGAGTCACAGTGAGTGATGAATCACAGTAAGTGGTGAGTCACATTAAGTCAGGGATTGGTGAGTCACAGTGAGTGATGAATTACAGTGAGTGATAAGTCACAGTAAGTTAGTGATTGGTGAGTCACAGTGAGTGATGAGTCACAGTAAGTGATGAGTCACATTAAGTTAGGGATTGTTGAGTCACAGTGAGTGATGAATCACAGTAAGTTAGTGATTGGTGAGTCACAGTGAGTGATGAGTCACAGTAAGTGGTGAGTCACATTAAGTTAGGGATTGTTGAGTCACAGTGAGTGTTGAATCCCAGTGAGTGATGAATCACAGTAAGTTATTGGTGAGTCACAGTGAGTGATGAGTCACATTAAGTTAGGGATTGTTGAGTCACAGTGAGTGATGAATCCCAGTGAGTGATGAGTCACAGTAAGTGGTGAGTCACATTAAGTTAGGGATTGTTGAGTCACAGTGAGTGATGAATCACAGTGAGTGATGGGTCACAGTAAGTTAGTGATTGGTGAGTCACAGTGAGTGATGAGTCACAGTAAGTGGTGAGTCACATTAAGTTAGGGATTGTTGAGTCACAGTGAGTGTTGAATCCCAGTGAGTGATGAATCACAGTAAGTTAGTTATTGGTGAGTCACAGTGAGTGATGAGTCACATTAAGTTAGGGATTGTTGAGTCACAGTGAGTGATGAATCCCAGTGAGTGATGAGTCACATTAAGTGATGAGTCACATTAAGTTAGGGATTGTTGAGTCACAGTGAGTGATGAGTCACAGTAAGTTAGTGATTGGTGAGTCACAGTAAGTGGTGAGTCACATTAAGTTAGGGATTGTTGAGTCACAGTGAGTGTTGAATCCCAGTGAGTGATGAATCACAGTAAGTTAGTTATTGGTGAGTCACAGTGAGTGATGAGTCACAGTAAGTGATGAGTCACATTAAGTTAGGGATTGTTGAGTCACAGTGAGTGATGAATCCCAGTGAGTGATGAGTCACAGTAAGTGGTGAGTCACATTAAGTTAGGGATTGTTGAGTCACAGTGAGTGATGAATCCCAGTGAGTGATGAATCACAGTAAGTTAGTTATTGGTGAGTCACAGTGAGTGATGAGTCACAGTAAGTGGTGAGTCACATTAAGTTAGGGATTGGTGAGTCACAGTGAGTGATGATTCGCAGTAAGTGATGAGTCATATTAAGTGGTGAGTCACAGTAAGTGATGAGTCACATTATGTTAGTGATTGGTGAGTCACAGTGAGTGATGAATCACAGTAAGTGGTGAGTCACATTAAGTTAGGGATTGGTGAGTCACAGTGAGTGATGAATTACAGTGAGTGATAAGTCACAGTAAGTTAGTGATTGGTGAGTCACAGTGAGTGATGAGTCACAGTAAGTGGTGAGTCACATTAAGTTAGGGATTGGTGAGTCACAGTGAGTGATGAGTCACAGTAAGTTAATGATTGGTGAGTCACAGTGAGTGATGAATCACCGTAAGTTAGTTATTGGTGAGTCACAGTGAGTGATGAGTCACAGTAAGTGATGAGTCACATTAAGTTAGGGATTGTTGAGTCACAGTGAGTGATGAATCACAGTGAGTGATGAGTCACAGTAAGTTAGTGATTGGTGAGTCACAGTGAGTGATGAGTCACAGTAAGTGGTGTCACATTAAGTTAGGGATTGTTGAGTCACAGTGAGTGTTGAATCCCAGTGAGTGATGAATCACAGTAAGTTATTGGTGAGTCACAGTGAGTGATGAGTCACATTAAGTTAGGGATTGTTGAGTCACAGTGAGTGATGAATCCCAGTGAGTGATGAGTCACAGTAAGTGGTGAGTCACATTAAGTTAGGGATTGGTGAGTCACAGTGAGTGATGAGTCACAGTAAGTGGTGAGTCACATTAAGTCAGGGATTGGTGAGTCACAGTGAGTGATGAATTACAGTGAGTGATAAGTCACAGTAAGTTAGTGATTGGTGAGTCACAGTGAGTGATGAGCCACAGTAAGTGGTGAGTCACATTAAGTTAGGGATTGGTGAGTCACAGTGAGTGATGAGTCACAGTAAGTGGTGAGTCACATTAAGTTAGGGATTGTTGAGTCACAGTGAGTGTTGAATCCCAGTGAGTGATGAATCACAGTAAGTTAGTTATTGGTGAGTCACAGTGAGTGATGAGTCACAGTAAGTGATGAGTCACATTAAGTTAGGGATTGTTGAGTCACAGTGAGTGATGAATCACAGTGAGTGATGAGTCACAGTAAGTGGTGAGTAACAGTAAGTTATGAGTCACAGTAAGTAATGAGTCACAGTATGTAATGAGTCACAGTAAGTGATGATTCGCAGTAAGTGATGAGTCATATTAAGTGGTGAGTCACAGTAAGTAATGAGTCACAGTAAGTGATGAGTCACATTAAGTTAGTGATTGGTGAGTCCAGTGAGTGATGAATCCAGTAAGTGATAAGTCACGTAAGTTAGTGATTGGTGAGTCACAGTGAGTGATGAGTCACAGTAAGTGGTGAGTCACATTAAGTTAGGGATTGGTGAGTCACAGTGAGTGATGAGTCACAGTAAGTTAATGATTGGTGAGTCACAGTGAGTGATGAATCACAGTAAGTTAGTTATTGGTGAGTCACAGTGAGTGATGAGTCACAGTAAGTGATGAGTCACATTAAGTTAGGGATTGTTGAGTCACAGTGAGTGATGAATCACAGTGAGTGATGAGTCACAGTAAGTTAGTGATTGGTGAGTCACAGTGAGTGATGAGTCACAGTAAGTGGTGAGTCACATTAAGTTAGGGATTGTTGAGTCACAGTGAGTGTTGAATCCCAGTGAGTGGTGAATCACAGTAAGTTAGTTATTGGTGAGTCACAGTGAGTGATGAGTCACATTAAGTTAGGAATTGTTGAGTAACAGTGAGTGATGAATCCCAGTGAGTGATGAGTCACAGTAAGTGGTGAGTCACATTAAGTTAGGGATTGATGAGTCACAGTGAGTGATGAGTCACAGTAAGTGGTGAGTCACATTAAGTCAGGGATTGGTGAGTCGCAGTGAGTGATGAATTACAGTGAGTGATAAGTCACAGTAAGTTAGTGATTGGTGAGTCACAGTGAGTGATGAGTCACAGTTAGTGGTGAGTCACATTAAGTTAGGGATTGGTGAGTCACAGTGAGTGATGAGTCACAGTAAGTGGTGAGTCACATTAAGTTAGGGATTGTTGAGTCACAGTGAGTGTTGAATCCCAGTGAGTGATGAATCACAGTAAGTTAGTTATTGGTGAGTCACAGTGAGTGATGAGTCACAGTAAGTGATGAGTCACATTAAGTTAGGGATTGTTGAGTCACAGTGAGTGATGAATCACAGTGAGTGATGAGTCACAGTAAGTTAGTGATTGGTGAGTCACAGTGAGTGATGAATTACAGTGAGTGATAAGTCACAGTAAGTTAGTGAGTGATGAGTCACAGTAAGTGGTGAGTCACATTAAGTTAGGAATTGGTGAGTCACAGTGAGTGATGAGTCACAGTAAGTGGTGAGTCACATTAAGTTAGGGATTGTTGCGTCACAGTGAGTGTTGAATCCCAGTGAGTGATGAGTCACAGTAAGTGGTGAGTCACATTAAGTTAGGGATTTGTGAGTCACAGTGAGTGATGAGTCACAGTAAGTGGTGAGTCACATTAAGTCAGGGATTGGTGAGTCACAGTGAGTGATGAATTACAGTGAGTGATAAGTCACAGTAAGTTAGTGATTGGTGAGTCACAGTGAGTGATGAGTCACAGTAAGTGGTGAGTCACATTAAGTTAGGGATTGTTGAGTCACAGTGAGTGACGAGTCACAGTAAGTTAATGATTGGTGAGTCACAGGGAGTGATGAGTCACAGGGAGTGATGAGTCACATTAAGTTAGGGATTGTTGAGTCACAGTGAGTGATGAATCACAGTGAGTGATGAGTCACAGTAAGTTAGTGATTGGTGAGTCACAGTGAGTGATGAGTCACAGTAAGTGGTGAGTCACATTAAGTTAGGGATTGTTGAGTCACAGTGAGTGTTGAATCCCAGTGAGTGATGAATCACAGTAAGTTAGTTATTGGTGAGTCACAGTGAGTGATGAGTCACATTAAGTTAGGGATTGTTGAGTCACAGTGAGTGATGAATCCCAGTGAGTGGTGAGTCACAGTAAGTGGTGAGTCACATTAAGTTAGGGATTGGTGAGTCACAGTGAGTGATGAGTCACAGTAAGTGGTGAGTCACATTAAGTTAGAGATTGTTGAGTCACAGTGAGTGATGAATCACAGTGAGTGATGAGTCACAGTAAGTTAGTGATTGGTGAATCACAGTGAGAGATGAGTCACAGTAAGTGGTGAGTCACATTAAGTTAGGGATTGTTGAGTCACAGTGAGTGATGAATCCCAGTGAGTGATGAATCACAGTAAGTTTGTTATTGGTGAGTCACAGTGAGTGATGAGTCACAGTAAGTGGTGAGTCACATTAAGTTAGGGATTGTTGAGTCACAGTGAGTGTTGAATCTCAGTGAGTGATGAATCACAGTAAGTTAGTTGTTGATGAGTCACAGTAAGTGATGAGTCATATTAAGTTAGGGATTGTTGAGTCACAGTGAGTGATGAATCCCAGTGAGTGATGAAGTGGTGAGTCACATTAAGTTAGGGATTGTTGAGTCACAGTGAGTGATGAGTCACATTAAGTTAGTGATTGGTGAGTCACAGTGAGTGATTAGTCACAGTAAGTGGTGAGTCACATTAAGTTAGAGATTGTTGAGTCACAGTGAGTGATGAATCACAGTGAGTGATGAGTCACAGTAGTTA
>NW_003138633.1:0-34365 GCF_000003605.2 Saccoglossus kowalevskii
CATCTTTACTTATCTGTCACATGGTACTTGGCATAGTTGTTCACATATCTGTCACATGGTACTTGGCATAGTTCTTTACATAACTGTCACACGGTACTTGGCATAGTTGTTCACATATCTGTCACATGGAACTTGGCATAGTTCTTTACATATCTGTTACACGTTACTTGGCATAGTTGTTCACATATCTGTCACATGGAACTTGGCATAGTTCTTTACATATCTGTCACATGGTACTTGGCATAGTTTTTTACATATCTGTCACATGGTACTTGGCATAGTTGTTCACATATCTGTCACATGGTACTTGGCATAGTTCTTTACATATCTGTCACATGGTACTTGGCATAGGTCTTTACTTATCTGTCACACGGTACTTGACATAGTTGTTCACATATCTGTCACATTGTACTTGGCATAGTTGTTTACATATCTGTCACATGGTACTTGGCATAAGACTTTACTTATCTGTCACATGGTACTTGGCATAGTTGTTCACACATCTGTCACATGGTACTTGGCATAGTTCTTTACATATCTGTTACACGTTACTTGGCATAGTTGTTCACATATCTGTCACATGGCACTTGGCGCAGTTCTTTACATATCTGTCACATTGTACTTGGCATAGTTGTTCACATATTTGTCACATGGTACTTGGCATAGTTCTTTACACATCTGTCACATGGTACTTGGCATAGTTCTTTACGTATCTGTCACATGGTACTTGGCATAGTTCTTTACATATCTGTCACATGGTACTTGGCATGGTTGTTCACATATCTGTCACATGGTACTTGGCATAGTTCTTTACATATCTGTCACATGGTACTTGGCATAGTTCTTTACATATCTGTTACACGGTACTTGGCATAGTTGTTCACATATCTGTCACATGGTACTTGGAATAGTTCTTTACATATCTGTCACATGGTACTTGGCATAGTTGTTCACATATATGTCACATGGTACTTGGAATAGTTCTTTACATATCTGTCACATGGTACTTGGCATAGTTCTTTACATATCTGTCACATGGTACTTGGCATAGTTGTTCACATATCTGTCACATGGTACTTGGAATAGTTCTTTACATATCTGTCACATGGTACTTGGCATAGGTCTTTACATATCTGTCACATGGTACTTGGCATAGTTCTTTACATATCTGTCACATGGTACTTGGCATAGTTCTTTACATATCTGTCACATGGTACTTGGCATAGTTCTTTACATATCTGTCACATGGTACTTGGCATAGGTCTTTACTTATCTGTCACACGGTACTTGGCATAGTTGTTCACATATCTGTCACATTGTACTTGGCATAGTTGTTTTCATATCTGTCACATGGTACTTGGCATAAGTCTTTACTTATCTGTCACATGGTACTTGGCATAGTTGTTCACACATCTGTCACATGGTACTTGGCATAGTTCTTTACATATCTGTTACACGTTACTTGGCATAGTTGTTCACATATCTGTCACATTGTACTTGGTATAGTTGTTTACATATCTGTCACATGGTACGTGGCATAGTTGTTCACATATCTGTCACATGTCACTTGGCATAGTTCTTTACATATCTGTCACATGGTACTTGGCATAGTTTTTTAACATATCTGTCACATTGTACTTGGCATAGTTGTTTACATATCTGTCACATGGTACTTGGCATAAGTCTTTACTTATCTGTCACACGTTACTTGGCATAGTTGTTCACATATCTGCCACATTGCACTTGGCACAGTTCTTTACATATCTGTCACATTGTACTGGGCATAGTTGTTCACATAATTTGTCACATGGTATTTGGCATAGTTCTTTACATATCTGTCACATGGTACTTGGCATAGTTTTTTACATATCTGTCACATGGTACTTGGCATAGTTCTTTACATATCTGTCACATGGTACTTGGCATAGTTCTTTACATATGTGTCACACGGTACTTGGCATAGTTGTTCACATATCTGTCACATTGTACTTGGCATAGTTGTTTACATATCTGTCACATGGTACTTGGCATAGTTGTTCACATATCTGTCACATGGTACTTGGCATAATTCTTTACATATCTGTCACATGGTACTTGGCATAGGTCTTTACATATCTGTCACATGGTACTTGGCATAATTTTTTACATATCTGTCACATGGTACTTGGCATAGTTCTTTACATATCTGTTACACGGTACTTGGCATAGTTCTTTACATATCTGTCACATGGTACTTGGCATAGTTCTTTACATATCTGTCACATGGTACTTGGCATAGGTATTTACTTATCTGTCACATGGTACTTGGCATAGTTCTTTACATATCTGTCATATGGTACTTGGCATAGGTCCTTACTTATCTGTCACATGGTACTTGGCATAGTTGTTCACATATCTGCCACATGGTACTTGGCATAGTTCTATACAAATCTGTCACATGGTACTTGGCATAGTTCACATATCTGTCGCATGGTACTTGGCATAGTTCTTTACATATCTGTCACATGGTACTTGGCATAGTTCTTTACATATCTGTCACATGGTACTTGGCATAGTTCTTTACATATCTGTTACACGGTACTTGGCATAGTTGTTCACATATCTGTCACATGGTACTTGGCATAGTTCACTTATCTGTCACATGGTACTGGCATAGTTCTTTACATATCTGTCACATGGTACTTGGCATAGTTCTTTACATATCTGTCACATGGTACTTGGCATAGTTCTTTACATATCTGTCACATGGTACTTGGCATAGTTCTTTACATATCTGTCACACAGTACTTGGCATAGTTGTTCACATATCTGTCACATTGTACTTTGCATAGTTGTTTACATATCTGTCACATGGTACTTGGCATAGTTGTTCTCATACCTGTCACATGGTACTTGGCATAGTTTTTTACATATCTGTCACATGGTACTTGGCATAGGTCTTTACTTATCTGTCACATGGTACTTGGCATAGTTGTTCACATATCTGTCACATGGTACTTGGCATAGTTCTTTACAAATCTGTCACACGGTACTTGGCATAGTTGTTCACATATCTGTCACATGGTACTTGGCATAGTTCTTTACATATCTGTCACATGGTACTTGGCATAGTTCTTTACATATCTGTCACATGGTACTTGGCATAGTTCTTCACATATCTGTCACATGGTACTTGGCATAGTTCTTTACATATCTGTCACATGGTACTTGGCATAGTTCTTTACATATCTGTCACATGGTACTTGGCATAGGTCTTTACATATCTGTCACATGGTACTTGGCATAGGTCTTTACTTATCTGTCACACGGTACTTGGCATAGTTGTTCACATATCTGTCACATTGTACTTGGCATAGTTGTTTACATATCTGTCACATGGTACTTGGCATAAGTCTTTACTTATCTGTCACATGGTACTTGGCATAGTTGTTCACACATCTGTCACATGGTACTTGGCATAGTTCTTTACATATCTGTTACACGTTACTTGGCATAGTTGTTCACATATCTGTCACATGGCACTTGGCACAGTTCTTTACATATCTGTCACATTGTACTTGGCATAGTTGTTCACATATTTGTCACATGGTACTTGGCATAGTTCTTTACATATCTGTCACATGGTACTTGGCATAGTTGTTCACATATCTGTCACATGGTACTTGGCATAGGTCTTTACATATCTGTCACATGGTACTTGGCATAGGTCTTTACTTATCTGTCACACGGTACTTGGCATAGTTGTTCACATATCTGTCACATTGTACTTGGCATAGTTGTTTACATATCCTTCACATGGTACTTGGCATAAGTCTTTACTTATCTGTCACATGGTACTTGGCATAGTTGTTCACACATCTGTCACATGGTACTTGGCATAGTTCTTTACATATCTGTTACACGTTACTTGGCATGGTTGTTCACATATCTGTCACATTGTACTTGGCATAGTTGTTTACATATCTGTCACATGGTACGTGGCATAGTTGTTCACATATCTGTCACATGGTACTTGGCATAGTTGTTCACATATCTGTCACATTGTACTTGGCATAGTTGTTCACATATTTGTCACGTGGTACTTGTCATAGTTGTTTACATATCTGTCACATGTTACGTGGCATAGTTGTTCACATATCTGTCACATGGTACTTGGCATAGTTCTTTACATATCTGTCACATGGTACTTGGCATAGTTTTTTACATATCTGTCACATGGTACTTGGCATAGTTGTTGACATATCTGTCACATGGTACTTGGCATAGTTCTTTACATATCTGTCACATGGTACTTGGCATAGTTGTTCACATATCTGTTACATGGTACTTGGCATAGGTCTTTACATATCTGTCACATGGTACTTGGCATAGTTGTTTACATATCTGTCACATGGTACGTGGCATAGTTGTTCACATATCTGTCACATGGTACTTGGCATAGTTCTTTAAATATCTGTCACATGGTACTTGGCATAGTTCTTTACATATCTGTCACATGGTACTTGGCATAGTTGTTCACATATTTGTCACATGGTACTTGGCATAGTTCTTTACATATCTGTCACATGGTACTTGGCATAGTTCTTTACATATTTGTCACATGGTACTTGGCATAGGTCTTTACTTATCTGTCACATAGTACTTGGCATAGTTCTTTACAAATCTGTCACATGGTACTTGGCATAGGTCTTTACTTATCTGTCACACGGTACTTGGCATAGTTGTTCACATATCTGTCACATTGTACTTGGCATAGTTGTTTTACATATCTGTCACATGGTACTTGGCATAAGTCTTTACTTATCTGTCACATCATACTTGGCATAGTTGTTCACACATCTGTCACATGGTACTTGGCATAGTTCTTTACATATCTGTTACACGTTACTTGGCATAGGCATAGTTGTTCACATATCTGTCACATGGTACTTGGCATAGTTCTTTACATATCTGTTACACGTTACTTGGCATAGTTGTTCACATATCTGTCACATGGCACTTGGCACAGTTCTTTACATATCTGTCACATTGTACTTGGCATAGTTGTTCACATATTTGTCACATGGTACTTGGCATAGTTCTTTACACATCTGTCACATGGTACTTGGCATAGTTCTTTACGTATCTGTCACATGGTACTTGGCATAGTTCTTTACATATCTGTCACATGGTACTTGGCATGGTTGTTCACATATCTGTCACATGGTACTTGGCATAGTTCTTTACATATCTGTCACATGGTACTTGGCATAGTTCTTTACATATCTGTTACACGGTACTTGGCATAGTTGTTCACATGTCTGTCACATGGTACTTGGAATAGTTCTTTACATATCTGTCACATGGTACTTGGCATAGTTGTTCACATATCTGTCACATTGTACTTGGTATAGTTGTTTACATATCTGTCACATGGTACGTGGCATAGTTGTTCACATATCTGTCACATGTCACTTGGCATAGTTCTTTACATATCTGTCACATGGTACTTGGCATAGTTTTTTAACATATCTGTCACATGGTACTTGGCATAGTTGTTCACATATCTGTCACATGGTACTTGGCATAGTTCTTTACATATCTGTCACATGGTACTTGGCATAGTTGTTCACATATCTGTCACATGGTACTTGGCATAGGTCTTTACATATCTGTCACATGGTACTTGGCATAGTTGTTCACATATGTGTCACATGGTACTTGGCATAGGTCTTTACATATCTGTTACATGGTACTTGGCATAGGTCTTTACTTATCTGTCACACGGTACTTGGCATAGTTGTTCACATATGTGTCACATTGTACTTGGCATAGTTGTTTACATATCTGTCACATGGTACTTGGCATAAGTCTTTACTTATCTGTCACATGGTACTTGGCATAGTTGTTCACACATCTGTCACATGGTACTTGGCATAGTTCTTTACATATCTGTTACACGTTACTTGGCATAGTTGTTCACATATATGTCACATTGTACTTGGTATAGTTGTTTACATATCTGTCACATGGTACGTGGCATAGTTGTTCACATATCTGTCACATGTCACTTGGCATAGTTCTTTACATATCTGTCACATGGTACTTGGCATAGTTTTTTAACATATCTGTCACATGGTACTTGGCATAGTTGTTCACATATCTGTCACATGGTACTTGGCATAGTTCTTTACATATCTATCACATGGTACTTGGCATAGTTGTTCACATATCTGTCACATGGTACTTGGCATAGTTCTTTACATATCTGTCACATGGTACTTGGCATAGTTGTTCACATATCTGTCACATGGTACTTGGTATAGCTGTTTACATATCTGTCACATGGTACGTGGCATAGTTGTTCACATATCTGTCACATGTCACTTGGCATAGTTCTTTACATATCTGTCACATGGTACTTGGCATAGTTTTTTAACATATCTGTCACATGGTACTTGGCATAGTTGTTCACATATCTGTCACATGGTACTTGGCATAGTTCTTTACATATCTGTCACATGGTACTCGGCATAGTTGTTCACATATCTGTCACATGGTACTTGGCATAGTTCTTTACATATCTGTCACATGGTACTTGGCATAGTTGTTCACATATCTGTCACATGGTACTTGGCATAGGTCTTTACATATCTGTCACATGGTACTTGGCATAGGTCTTTACTTATCTGTCACACGGTACTTGGCATAGTTGTTCACATATCTGTCACATTGTACTTGGCATAGTTGTTTACATATCTGTCACATGGTACTTGGCATAAGTCTTTACTTATCTGTCACATGGTACTTGGCATAGTTGTTCACACATCTGTCACATGGTACTTGGCATAGTTCTTTACATATCTGTTACATGTTACTTGGCATAATTCTTCACATATCTGTCACATTGTACTTGGCATAGTTGTTCACACATCTGTCACATGGTACTTGGCATAGTTCTTCACATATCTGTTACATGTTACTTGGCATAGTTCTTTACATATCTGTCACATGGTACTTGGCATAGTTTTTTACATATCTGTCACATGGTACTTGGCATAGTTCTTTACATATCTGTCACATGGTACTTGGCATAGTTGTTCACATATCTGTCACATGGTACTTGGAATAGTTCTTTACATATCTGTCACATGGTACTTGACATAGGTCTTTACATATCTGTCACATGGTACTTGGCATAGTTCTTTACATATCTGTCACATGGTACTTGGCATAGTCTTACATATCGTCACATGGTACTGAGCATAGTTCTTACATATCTGTCACACAGTACTTGAGCATAGTTGTTCACATATCTGTCACATTGTACTTGGCATAGTTGTTCTCATACCTGTCACATGGTACTTGGCATAGTTTTTTACATATCTGTAACATGGTACTTGGCATAGGTCTTTACTTATCTGTCACATGGTACTTGGCATAGTTGTTCACATATCTGTCACATGGTACTTGGCATAGTTCTTTACATAACTGTCACACGGTACTTGGCATAGTTGTTCACATATCTGTCACATGGTACTTGGCATAGTTCTTTACATATCTGTCACATGGTCCTTGGCATAGTTGTTTACATATCTGTCACATGGTACTTGGCATAGTTCTTTATATATCTGTCATATGGTACTTGGCATAGTTCTTTACATATCTGTCACATGGTACTTGGCATAGTTGTTCACATATCTGTCACATGGTACTTGGCACAGTTCATTACATTTCTGTCACATGGTACTTGGCATAGTTGTTCACATATCTGTCACATGGTACTTGGAATAGTTCTTTACATTTCTGTCACATGGTACTTGGCATAGTTCTTTACATATCTGTCACATGGTACTTGGCATAGTTGTTCACATATCTGTCACATGGTACTTGGAATAGTTCTTTACATATCTGTCACATGGTACTTGGCATAGTTCTTTACATGTCTGTCACATGGTACTTGGCATAGTTCTTTACATATCTGTCACATTGTACTTGGCATAGTTGTTCACATATCTGTCACATGGTACTTGGCATAGTTGTTCACACATCTGTCACATGGTACTTGGCATAGTTCTTTACATATATGTTACACGTTACTTGGCATAGTTGTTCACATATCTGTCACATTGTACTTGGCATAGTTGTTTACATATCTGTCACATGGTACGTGGCATAGTTGTTCACATACCTGTCACATGGTACTTGGCATAGTTCTTTACATATCTGTCACATGGTACTTGGCATAGTTCTTTACATATCTGTCACATGGTACTTGGCATAGTTCTTCACATATCTGTCACATGGTACTTGGCTTATGTCTTTACTTATCAGTCACATGGTACTTGGCATATCTGTTCACATATCTGTCTCATGTCACTTGTCCTAAGTCTTTACAAATCTGTCACATGGAACGTGGCATATGTCTTGCCATATCAGTCACCTGGTACTTGGCATATGTGTTCACCTATCTGTCCCCTGGCACTTGGCATAAGTCTTTACGTAACTGTCACTTGTGACTTGGCATACGTCTTTACTTATCTGTCACGCGGAACGTGGGCTCTTTGGTTTCCTATCTGTCTGATTGTACTTGCTCATAACTTTTTACATATCTGTCACATTGTACTTGGCATAGTTGTTCACATATTTGTCACATGGTACTTGGCATAGTTCTTTACATATCTGTCACATGGTACTTGGCATAGGTCTTTACTTATCTGTCACATGGTACTTGGCATAGTTCTTTACATATCTGTCACATGGTACTTGGCATAGTTGTTCACATATCTGTCACATAGTACTTGGCATTGTTCTTTACATATCTGTAACATGGTACTTGGCATAGTTCTTTACATATCTGTCACATGGTACTTGGCATAGTTCTTTACATATCTGTCACATGGTACTTGGCATAGTTGTTCACATATCTGTCACATGGTACTTGGCATAGTTCTTTACGTATCTGTCACATGGTACTTGGCATAGTTCTTTACATATCTGTCACATGGTACTTGGCATAGTTGTTCACATATCTGTCACATGGTACTTGGCATAGTTCTTTACAAATCTGTCACATGGTACTTGGCATAGTGCTTTACATATCTGTCACATGGTACTTGGCATAGTTCTTTACATATCTGTCACATGGTACTTGGCATAGTTCTTTACATATCTGTCACATGGTACTTGGCATAGTTGTTCACATATCTGTCACATGGTACTTGGCATAGTTGTTTACATATCTGTCACATGGTACTTGGCATAGTTGTTCACATATCTGTCACATGGTACTTGGCATAGGTCTTTACATATCTGTCACATGGTACTTGGCATAGTTCTTTACATATCTGTCACACGGTACTTGGCATAGTTGTTCACATATCTGTCACATGGTACTTGGCATAGTTGTTTACATATCTGTCACATGGTACTTGGCATAGTTGTTCACATATCTGTCACATGGTACTTGGCATAGTTCTTTACATATCTGTCACATGGTACTTGGCATAGTTCTTTACATATCTGTTACACGTTACTTGGCATAGTTGTTCACATATCTGTCACATGGCACTTGGCACAGTTCTTTACATATCTGTCACATGGTACTTGGCATAGGTCTTTACATATCTGTCACATGGTACTTGGCATAGTTCTTTACATGTCTGTCACATGGTACTTGGCATAGGTCTTTACTTATCTGTCACATAGTACTTGGCATAGTTCTTTACATATCTGTAAACATGGTACTTGGCATAGTTCTTTACATATCTGTCACACGGTACTTGGCATAGTTGTTCACATATCTGTCACATGGTACTTGGCATAGTTGTTCACATATCTATCACATGGTACTTGGCATAGTTCTTTACATATCTGTCACATGGTACTTGGCATAGTTCTTTACATATCTGTCACATGGTACGTGGCATAGTAGTTCACATATCTGTCACATGGTACTTGGCATAGTTCTTTACATATCTGTCACATGGTACTTGGCATAGTTTTTTACATATCTGTCACATGGTACTTGGCATTGTTGTTCACATATATGTCACATGGTACTTGGCATAGTTCCTTACATATCTGTCACATGGTACTTGGCATAGTTGTTCACATATCTGTCACATGGTACTTGGCATAGGTCCTTACTTATCTGTCACACGGTACTTGGCATAGTTGTTCACATATCCGTCACATTGTACTTGGCATAGTTGTTTACATAGCTGTCACATGGTACTTGGCATAAGTCTTTACTTATCTGTCACATGGTACTTGGCATAGTTGTTCACACATCTGTCACATGGTACTTGGCATAGTTCTTTACATATCTGTTACACGTTACTTGGCATAGTTGTTCACATATCTGTCACATGGCACTTGGCACAGTTCTTTACATATCTGTCACATTGTACTTGGCATAGTTGTTCACATATTTGTCACATGGTACTTGGCATAGTTCTTTACATATCTGTCACATGGTACTTGGCATAGGTCTTTACTTATCTGTCACATAGTACTTGGCATAGTTCTTTACATATCTGTAACATGGTACTTGGCATAGTTCTTTACATATCTGTCACATGGTACTTGGCATAGTTCTTTACATATCTGTCACATGGTACTTGGCATAGTTGTTCACATATCTATCACATGGTACTTGGCATAGTTCTTTACATATCTGTCACATGGTACTTGGCATAGTTCTTTACATATCTGTCACATGGTACTTGGCATAGTTGTTCACATATCTGTCACATGGTACTTGGCATAGTTCTTTACATATCTGTCACATGGTACTTGGCATAGGTCTTTACATATCTGTCACATGGTACTTGGCATAATTTTTTACATATCTGTCACATGGTACTTGGCATAGTTCTTTACATATCAGTTACACTGTACTTGGCATAGTTGTTCACATATCTGTCACATTATACTTGCCATAGTCCTTTATATATCTGTCACATGGTACTTGGCATAGTTGTTCACATATCTGTCACATGGTACTTGGCATAGTTCTTTACATATCTGTCACATGGTACTTGGCATAGTTCTTTACATATCTGTCACATGGTACTTGGCATACAGTAGTTCTTTACATATCTGTCACATGGTACTTGGCATAGTTCTTTACATATCTGTCACATGGTACTTGGCATAGTTGTTCACATATCTGTCACATGGAACTTGGCATAGTTCTTTACATATCTGTCACATGGTACTTGGCATAGTTTTTTTACATATCTGTCACATGGTACTTGGCATAGTTCTTTACATATCTGTCACATGGTACTTGGCATAGTTCTTTATATATCTGTTACACGTTACTTGGTATAGTTGTTCACATATCTGTCACATTGTACTTGGCATAGTTGTTTACATATCTGTCACATGGTACGTGGCATAGTTGTTCACATATCTGTCACATGGTACTTGGCATAGTTCTTTACATATCTGTCACATGGTACTTGGCATAGTTTTTTACATATTTGTCACATGGTACTTGGCATAGTTGTTCACATATCTGTCACATGGAACTTGGCATAGTTCTTTACATATCTGTTACACGTTACTTGGCATAGTTGTTCACATATCTGTCACATGGAACTTGGCATAATTCTTTACATATCTGTCACATGGTACTTGGCATAATTTTTTACATATCTGTCACATGGTACTTGGCATAATTGTTCACATATCTGTCACATGGTACTTGGCATAATTCTTTACATATCTGTCACATGGTACTTGGCATAATTCTTTACATATCTGTCACATGGTACTTGGCATATGTATTTACTTATTTGTCACATGGTACTTGGCATAGTTCTTTACATATCTGTCATATGGTACTTGGCATAAGTCCTTACTTATCTGTCACATGGTACTTGGCATAGTTCTTTACATATCTGTCACATGGTACTTGGCATAAATTCTTTACATATCTGTCACATGGTACTTGGCATAGTTCTTTACATATCTGTTACATGGTACTTGGCATAGTTGTTCACATATCTGTCACATGGTACTTGGCATAGATGTTAACATATCTGTCACATGGTACTTGGCATAGTTGTTCTCATACCTGTCACATGGTACTTGGCATAATTCTTTACATATCTGTCACATGGTACTTGGCATAGGTCTTTACTTATCTGTCACATGGTACTTGGCATAGTTGTTCACATATCTGTCACATGGTACTTGGCATAGTTCTTTACATATCTGTCACACGGTACTTGACATATTTGTTCACATATCTGTCACATGACATTTGGCATAGCTCTTTACATCTCTGTCACATGACCCTTGTCATATTTGCTTACATATCTGACACATGACACGTGACATATGTCTTTATATATCTGTCACATGACACTTGTTATATGTCTTTACATCTCTGTCACATGGCACTTGGCATATTTGTTCACATCTCTGTCATATGAGACTTGGCATACTTCTTTACATATGTCACATGGTACTTGGCATATCTCTTTACATATCTGTCACATGGTACTTGGCATAGTTCTTTACATATCTGTCACATGGTACTTGGCATACGTCTTTACATATCTGTCACATGGTACTTGGCATAATTGTTCACATATCTGTCACATGGTACTTGGCATACTTCTTTACATAACTGTCACACGGTCCTTGGCATAGTTGTTTACATATCTGTCACATGGTACTTGGCATAGTTCTTTACAAAACTGTCACATGGTACTTGGCATAGTTCTTTACATATCTGTCACATGGTACTTGGCATAGTTCTTTACATATCTGTCACATGGTACTTGGCATAGTTCTTTACATATCTGTTACACGGTACTTGGCATAGTTGTTCACATATCTGTCACATGGTACTTGGCATAGTTGTTCACATATCTGTCACATGGTACTTGGCATAGTTCTTTACATATCTATCACATGGTACTTGGCATAGTTGTTCACATATCTGTCACATGGTACTCGGCATAGTTGTTCACATATCTGTCACATGGTACTTGGCATAGTTCTTTACATATCTGTCACATGGTACTTGGCATAGTTGTTCACATATCTGTCACATGGTACTTGGCATAGGTCTTTACATATCTGTCACATGGTACTTGGCATAGGTCTTTACTTATCTGTCACACGGTACTTGGCATAGTTGTTCACATATCTGTCACATTGTACTTGGCATAGTTGTTTACATATCTGTCACATGGTACTTGGCATAAGTCTTTACTTATCTGTCACATGGTACTTGGCATAGTTGTTCACACATCTGGCACATGGTACTTGGCATAGTTCTTTACATATCTGTTACACGTTACTTGCCATAGTTGTTCACATATCTGTCACATGGCACTTGGCACAGTTCTTTACATATCTGTCACATTGTACTTGGCATAGTTGTTCACATATTTGTCACATGGTACTTGGCATAGTTCTTTACATATCTGTCACATGGTACTTGGCATAGTTGTTCACATATCTGTCACATGGTACTTGGCATAGGTCTTTACATATCTGTCACATGGTACTTGGCATAGGTCTTTACTTATCTGTCACACGGTACTTGGCATAGTTGTTCACATATCTGTCACATTGTACTTGGCATAGTTGTTTACATATCTGTCACATGGTACTTGGCATAAGACTTTACTTATCTGTCACATGGTACTTGGCATAGTTGTTCACACATCTGTCACATGGTACTTGGCATAGTTCTTTACATATCTGTTTACACGTTACTTGGCATAGTTGTTCACATATCTGTCACATGGCACTTGGCGCAATTCTTTACATATCTGTCACATTGTACTTGGCATAATTGTTCACATATCTGTCACATAGCACTTGGCATAGTTCTTTACATATCTGTAACATGGTACTTGACATACTTCTTTAATTATCTGTCACATGGTACTTGGCAAAATTCTTTACATAACTGTCAAATGGTACTTGGCATAGGTCTTTACATATCTGTAACATGGTACTTGGCATAGGTCTTTTACAAATCTGTCATATGGAACTTGGCATAGTTCTTTACTTATCTGTTACACGGTACTTGGCATAGTTGTTCACATATCTGTCACATGGTACTTGGCATAGTTCTTTACATATCTGTCACATGGTACTTGGCATAGTTGTTCACATATATGTCACATGGTACTTGGAAAAGTTCTTTACATATCTGTCACATGGTACTTGGCATAGTTCTTTACACATCTGTCACATGGTACTTGGAATAGTTCTTTACATATCTGTCACATTGTACTTGGCATAGTTCTTTACATATCTGTCACATGGTACTTGGCATAGTTCTTTACATATCTGTTACATGGTACTTGGCATAGTTGTTCACATATCTGTCACATGGTACTTGGCATAGTTGTTCACATATCTGTCACATGGTACTTGGAATAGTTCTTTACATATCTGTCACATGGTACTTGGCATAGGTCTTTACATATCTGTCACATGGTACTTGGCATAGTTCTTTACATATCTGTCACATGGTACTTGGCATAGTTCTTTACATATCTGTCACATGGTACTTGGCATAGGTCTTTACTTATCTGTCAAACGGTACTTGGCATAGTTGTTCACATATCTGTCACATTGTACTTGGCTTAGTTGTTTTCATATCTGTCACATGGTACTTGGCATAAGTCTTTACTTATCTGTCACATGGTACTTGGCATAGTTGTTCACACATCTGTCACATGGTACTTGACATAGTTCGTTACATATCTGTAACACGTTACTTGGCATAGTTGTTCACATATCTGTCACATTGTACTTGGCATAGTTGTTTACATATCTGTCACATGGTACGTGGCATAGTTGTTCACATATCTGTCACATGGTACTTGGCATAGTTCTTTACATATCTGTCACATGGTACTTGGCATAGTTCTTTACATATCTGTCACATGGTACTTGGCATAGTTGTTTACATATCTGTCACATGGTACTTGGCATAGTTGTTCACATATCTGTCACATGGTACTTGGCATAGTTGTTCACATATCTGTCACATGGTACTTGGCATAAGTCTTTACATATCTGTCACATGGTACTTGGCATAGTTGTTCACACATCTGTCACATGGTACTTGGCATAGTTCTTTACATATCTGTTACACGGTACTTGGCATAGTTGTTCACATATCTGTCACATTGTACTTGGCATAGTTGTTTACATATCTGTCACATGGTACGTGGCATAGTTGTTCACATATCTGTCACATGGTACTTGGCATAGTTCTTTACATATCTGTCACATGGTACTTGGCATAGTTTTTTACATATTTGTCACATGGTACTTGGCATAGTTGTTCACATATCTGTCACATGGAACTTGGCATAGTTCTTTACATATCTGTTACACGTTACTTGGCATAGTTGTTCACATATCTGTCACATGGTACTTGGCATAGTTCTTTACATATCTGTCACATTGTACTTGGCATAGTTGTTCACATATTTGTCACATAGTACTTGGCATAGTTCTTTACATATCTGTCACATGGTACTTGGCATAGGTCTTTACTTATCTGTCACATAGTACTTGGCATAGTTCTTTACATATCTGTCACACGGTACTTGGCATAGGTCTTTACTTATCTGTCACACGGTACTTGGCATAGTTGTTCACATATCTGTCACATCGTACTTGGCATAGTTGTTTACATATCTGTCACATGGTACTTGGCATAAGCCTTTACTTATCTGTCACATGGTACTTGGCATAGTTGTTCACACATCTGCCACATGGTACTTGGCATAGTTTTTTATATATCTGTCACATGGTACTTGGCATAGTTCTTTACATATCTGTCACATGGTACTTGGCATAGTTCTTTACATATCTGTCACATGGTACTTGGCATAGTTCTTTACATATCTGTCATATGGTACTTGGCATAGGTCCTTACTTATCTGTCACATGGTACTTGGCATAGTTGTTCACATATCTGTCACATGGTACTTGGCATAGTTCTTTACATATCTGTCACATGGTACTTGGCATAGTTGTTCACATATCTGTCACATGGTACTTGGCATAGTTCTTTACATATCTGTCACATGGTACTTGGCATAGTTCTTTACATATCTGTTACACGGTACTTGGCATAGTTGTTCACATATCTGTCACATGGTACTTGGAATAGTTCTTTACATATCTGTCACATGGTACTTGGCATAGTTGTTCACATATATGTCACATGGTACTTGGAATAGTTCTTTACATATCTGTCACATGGTACTTGGCATAGTTCTTTACATATCTGTCACATGGTACTTGGCATAGTTGTTCACATATCTGTCACATGGTACTTGGAATAGTTCTTTACATATCTGTCACATGGTACTTGGCATAGGTCTTTACTTATCTGTCACACGGTACTTGGCATAGTTGTTCACATATCTGTCACATTGTACTTGGCATAGTTGTTCACACATCTGTCACATGGTACTTGGCTTAGTTCTTTACATATGTGTTACACGTTACTTGGCATAGTTGTTCACATATCTGTCACATTGTACTTGGCATAGTTGTTTACATATCTGTCACATGGTACGTGGCATAGTTGTTCACATATCTGTCACATGGTACTTGGCATAGTTCTTTACATATCTGTCACATGGTACTTGGCATAGTTTTTTACATATCTGTCACATGGTACTTGGCATTGTTGTTCACATATCTGTCACATGGTACTTGGCATAGTTCTTTACATATCTGTCACATGGTACTTGGCATAGTTGTTCACATATCTGTCACATGGTACTTGGCATAGGTCTTTACATATCTGTCACATGGTACGTGGCATAGTTCTTTACATATCTGTCACATGGTACTTGGCATAGTTGTTCACATATCTGTCACATGGTACTTGGCATAGGTCTTTACATATCTGTCACATGGTACTTGGCATAGGTCTTTACTTATCTGTCACACGGTACTTGGCATAGTTGTTCACATATCTGTCACATTGTACTTGGCATAGTTGTTTACATATCTGTCACATGGTACTTGGCATAAGTCTTTACTTATCTGTCACATGGTACTTGGCATAGTTGTTCACACATCTGTCACATGGTACTTGGCATAGTTCTTTACATATCTGTTACACGTTACTTGGCATAGTTGTTCACATATCTGTCACATGGCACTTGGCACAGTTCTTTACATATCTGTCACATTGTACTTGGCATAGTTGTTCACATATTTGTCACTTGGTACTTGGCATAGTTCTTTACATATCTGTCACATGGTACTTGGCATAGGTCTTTACATATCTGTCACATGGTACTTGGCATAGGTCTTTACTTATCTGTCACACGGTACTTGGCATAGTTGTTCACATATCTGTCACATTGTACTTGGCATAGTTGTTTACATATCTGTCACATGGTACTGGGCATAAGTCTTTACTTATCTGTCACATGGTACTTGGCATAGTTGTTCACACATCTGTCACATGGTACTTGGCATAGTTCTTTACATATCTGTTACACGTTACTTGGCATAGTTGTTCACATATCTGTCACATGGCACTTGGCACAGTTCTTTACATATCTGTCACATTGTACTTGGCATAGTTGTTCACATATTTGTCACATGGTACTTGGCATAGTTCTTTACACATCTGTCACATGGTACTTGGCATAGTTCTTTACGTATCTGTCACATGGTACTTGGCATAGTTCTTTACATATCTGTCACATGGTACTTGGCATGGTTGTTCACATATCTGTCACATGGTACTTGGCATAGTTCTTTACATATCTGTCACATGGTACTTGGCATAGTTCTTTACATATCTGTTACACGGTACTTGGCATAGTTGTTCACATGTCTGTCACATGGTACTTGGAATAGTTCTTTACATATCTGTCACATGGTACTTGGCATAGTTGTTCACATATATGTCACATGGTACTTGGAAAAGTTCTTTACATATCTGTCACATGGAACTTGGCATAGTTCTTTACATATCTGTCACATGGTACTTGGCATAGTTGTTCACATATCTGTCACATGGTACTTGGCATAGGTCTTTACTTATCTGTCACACGGTACTTGGCATAGTTGTTCACATATCTGTCACATTGTACTTGGCATAGTTGTTTACATATCTGTCACATGGTACTTGGCATAAGTCTTTACTTATCTGTCACATGGTACTTGGCATAGTTGTTCACACATCTGTCACATGGTACTTGGCATAGTTCTTTACATATCTGTTACACGTTACTTGGCATAGTTGTTCACATATCTGTCACATGGCACTTGGCACAGTTCTTTACATATCTGTCACATTGTACTTGGCATAGTTGTTCACATATTTGTCACTTGGTACTTGGCATAGTTCTTTACATATCTGTCACATGGTACTTGGCATAAGTCTTTACATATCTGTCACATGGTACTTGGCATAGTTCTTTAAATATCTGTCACATGGTACTTGGCATAGTTCTTTACATATCTGTCACATGGTACTTGGCATAGTTGTTCACATATTTGTCACATGGTACTTGGCATAGTTGTTCACATATCTGTCACATGGTACTTGGCATAGTTGTTCACATATTTGTCACATGGTACTTGGCATAGTTCTTTACATATCTGTCACATGGTACTTGGCATAGTTCTTTACATATCTGTCACATGGTACTTGGCATAGTTCTTTACATATTTGTCACATGGTACTTGGCATAGGTCTTTACTTATCTGTCACATAGTACTTGGCATAGTTCTTTACAAATCTGTCACATGGTACTTGGCATAGGTCTTTACTTATCTGTCACACGGTACTTGGCATAGTTGTTCACATATCTGTCACATTGTACTTGGCATAGTTGTTTACATATCTGTCACATGGTACTTGGCATAAGTCTTTACTTATCTGTCACATCGTACTTGGCATAGTTGTTCACACATCTGTCACATGGTACTTGGCATAGTTCTTTACATATCTGTTACACGTTACTTGGCATAGGCATAGTTGTTCACATATCTGTCACATGGTACTTGGCATAGTTGTTCACACATCTGTCACATGGTACTTGGCATAGTTCTTTACATATCTGTTACACGTTACTTGGCATAGTTGTTCACATATCTGTCACATTGTACTTGGCATAGTTGTTTACATATCTGTCACATGGTACGTGGCATAGTTGTTCACATACCTGTCACATGGTACTTGGCATAGTTCTTTACATATCTGTCACATGGTACTTGGCATAGTTGTTCACATATCTGTCACATGGTACTTGGCATAGTTCTTTACATATCTGTCACATGGTACTTGGCATAGTTCTTTACATATCTTGTCACAACGGTACTTGGCATAGGTCTTTACTTATCTGTCACAGGGTACTTGGCATAGTTGTTCACATATCTGTCACATTGTACTTGGCATAGTTGTTTACATATCTGTCACATGGTACTTGGCATAAGCCTTTACTTATCTGTCACATGGTACTTGGCATAGTTGTTCACACATCTGTCACATGGTACTTGGCATAGTTCTTTATATATCTGTTACACGTTACTTGGTATAGTTGTTCACATATCTGTCACATTGTACTTGGCATAGTTCTTTACATATCTGTCACATGGTACTTGGCATAGTTGTTCACATATCTGTCACATGGTACTTGGCATTGTTCTTTACATATCTGTCACATGGTACTTGGCATAGTTCTTTACATATCTGTCACATGGTACTTGGCATAGTTGTTCACATATCTGTCACATGGTACTTGGCATAGGTCTTTACATATCTGTCACATGGTACTTGGCATAGTTCTTTACATATCTGTCACATGGTACGTGGCATAGTTGTTCACATATCTGTCACATGGTACTTGGCATAGTTCTTTACATATCTGTCACATGGTACTTGGCATAGTTGTTCACATATCTGTTACATGGTACTTGGCATAGGTCTTTACATATCTGTCACATGGTACTTGGCATAGTTGTTTACATATCTGTCACATGATACTTGGCATAGTTGTTCACATATCTGTCACATGGTACTTGGCATAGGTCCTTAAATATCTGTCACATGGTACTTGGCATAGTTCTTTACATATCCGTCACATGGTACTTGGCATAGTTGTTTACATATTTGTCACATGGTACTTGGCATAAGTCTTTACTTATCTGTCACATGGTACTTGGCATAGTTGTTCACACATCTGTCACATGGTACTTGGCATAGTTCTTTACATATCTGTTACACGTTACTTGGCATAGTTGTTCACATATCTGTCACATGGTACTTGGCACAGTTCTTCACATATCTGTCACATTGTACTTGGCATAGTTGTTCACATATTTGTCACATGGTACTTGGCATAGTTCTTTACATGTCTGTCACATGGTACTTGGCATAGGTCTTTACTTATCTGTCACATAGTACTTGGCATAGTTCTTTACATATCTGTAACATGGGACTTGGCATAGTTCTTTACATATCTGTCACATGGTACTTGGCATAGTTCTTTACATATCTGTCACATGGTACTTGGCATAGTTGTTTACATATCTGTCACATGGTACTTGGCATAGTTGTTTACATATCTGTCACATGGTACTTGGCATAGGTCTTTACTTATCTGTCACATGGTACTTGGCATAGTTGTTCACATATCTGTCACATGGTACTTGGCATAGTTCTTTACATATCTGTCACATGGTACTTGGCATAGTTCTTTACATATCTGTCACATGGTACTTGGCATAGTTGTTTACATATCTGTCACAGGGTACTTGGCATAGTTGTTCACATATCTGTCACATGGTACTTGGCATAGTTCTTTACATATCTGTCACATGGTACTTGGCATAGTCGTTCACATATCTGTCACATGGTACTTGGCACAGTTCATTACATTTCTGTCACATGGTACTTGGCATAGTTGTTCACATATCTGTCACATGGTACTTGGAATAGTTCTTTACATTTCTGTCACATGGTACTTGGCATAGTTCTTTACATATCTGTCACATGGTACTTGGCATAGTTGTTCACATATCTGTCACATGGTACTTGGAATAGTTCTTTACATATCTGTCACATTGTACTTGGCATAGTTGTTCACATATTTGTCACATAGTACTTGGCATAGTTCTTTACATATCTGTCACATGGTACTTGGCATAGGTCTTTACTTATCTGTCACATAGTACTTGGCATAGTTCTTTACATATCTGTCACACGGTACTTGGCATAGGTCTTTACTTATCTGTCACACGGTACTTGGCATAGTTGTTCACATATCTGTCACATTGTACTTGGCATAGTTGTTTACATATCTGTCACATGGTACTTGGCATAAGCCTTTACTTATCTGTCACATGGTACTTGGCATAGTTCTTTACATATCTGTCACATGGTACTTGGCATAGTTTTTTACATATCTGTCACATGGTACTTGGCATAGTTGTTCACATATCTGTCACATGGTACTTGGCATAGTTCTTTACATATCTGTCACATGGTACTTGGCATAGTTCTTTACATATCTGTCACATGGTACTTGGCATAGTTGTTCACATATTTGTCACATAGTACTTGGCATAGTTCTTTACATATCTGTCACATGGTACTTGGCATAGGTCTTTACTTATCTGTCACATAGTACTTGGCATAGTTCTTTACATATCTGTCACACGGTACTTGGCATAGGTCTTTACTTATCTGTCACACGGTACTTGGCATAGTTGTTCACATATCTGTCACATTGTACTTGGCATAGTTGTTTACATATCTGTCACATGGTACTTGGCATAAGCCTTTACTTATCTGTCACATGGTACTTGGCATAGTTGTTCACACATCTGCCACATGGTACTTGGCATAGTTCTTTATATATCTGTTACACGTTACTTGGTATAGTTGTTCACATATCTGTCACATTGTACTTGGCATAGTTGTTTACATATCTGTCACATGGTACGTGGCATAGTTGTTCACATATCTGTCACATGGTACTTGGCATAGTTCTTTACATATCTGTCACATGGTACTTGGCATAGTTTTTTACATATTTGTCACATGGTACTTGGCATAGTTGTTCACATATCTGTCACATGGAACTTGGCATAGTTCTTTACATATCTGTTACACGTTACTTGGCATAGTTGTTCACATATCTGTCACATGGAACTTGGCATAGTTCTTTACATATCTGTCACATGGTACTTGGCATAGTTTTTTTACATATCTGTCACATGGTACTTGGCATAGTTCTTTACATATCTGTCACATGGTACTTGGCATAGTTCTTTACATATCTGTCACATGGTACTTGGCATAGTTTTTTACATATCTGTCACATGGTACTTGGCATAGTTGTTCACATATCTGTCACATGGTCCTTGGCATAGTTCTTTACATATCTGTCACATGGTACTTGGCATAGTTCTTTACATATCTGCCACATGGTACTTGGCATATGTATTTACTTATCTGTCACATGGTACTTGGCATAGTTCTTTACATATCTGTCATATGGTACTTGGCATAGGTCCTTACTTATCTGTCACATGGTACTTGGCATAGTTGTTCACATATCTGTCACATGGTACTTGGCATAGTTCTTTACAAATCTGTCACCTGGTACTTGGCATAGTTCTTTACATATCTGTCACATGGTACTTGGCATAGTTCTTTACATATCTGTCACATGGTACTTGGCATAGTTCTTTACATATCTGTTACACGGTACTTGGCATAGTTGTTCACATATCTGTCACATGGTACTTGGCATAGTTCACTTATCTGTCACATGGTACTTGGCATAATTCTTTACATATCTGTCACATCGTACTTGGCATAGTTCTTTACATAACTGTCACACGGTACTTGGCATAGTTGTTCACATATCTGTCACATGGTACTTGGCATAGTTCTTTACATATCTGTCACATGGTCCTTGGCATAGTTGTTTACATATCTGTCACATGGTACTTGGCATAGTTCTTTATATATCTGTCATATGGTACTTGGCATAGTTCTTTACATATCTGTCACATGGTACTTGGCATAGTTGTTCACATATCTGTCACATGGTACTTGGCACAGTTCATTACATTTCTGTCACATGGTACTTGGCATAGTTGTTCACATATCTGTCACATGGTACTTGGAATAGTTCTTTACATTTCTGTCACATGGTACTTGGCATAGTTTTTTACATATCTGTCACATGGTACTTGGCATAGTTGTTCACATATCTGTCACATGGTCCTTGGCATAGTTCTTTACATATCTGTCACATGGTACTTGGCATAGTTCTTTACATATCTGTCACATGGTACTTGGCATATGTATTTACTTATCTGTCACATGGTACTTGGCATAGTTCTTTACATATCTGTCATATGGTACTTGGCATAGGTCCTTACTTATCTGTCACATGGTACTTGGCATAGTTGTTCACATATCTGTCACATGGTACTTGGCATAGTTCTTTACATATCTGTCACATGGTACTTGGCATAGTTCTTTACATATCTGTCACACAGTACTTGGCATAGTTGTTCACATATCTGTCACATTGTACTTTGCATAGTTGTTTACATATCTGTCATATGGTACTTGGCATAGTTGTTCTCATATCTGTCACATGGTACTTGGCATAGTTTTTTAACATATCTGTCACATGGTACTTGGCATAGTTCTTTACATATCTGTCACATGGTACTTGGCATAGTTCTTTACATATCTGTTACACGGTACTTGGCATAGTTGTTCACATATCTGTCACATGGTACTTGGAATAGTTCTTTACATATCTGTCACATGGTACTTGGCATAGTTGTTCACATATATGTCACATGGTACTTGGAATAGTTCTTTACATATCTGTCACATGGTACTTGGCATAGTTCTTTACATATCTGTCACATGGTACTTGGCATAGTTGTTCACTTATCTGTCACATGGTACTTGGAATAGTTCTTTACATATCTGTCACATGGTACTTGGCATGGTTGTTCACATATCTGTCACATGGTACTTGGCATAGTTCTTTACATATCTGTCACATGGTACTTGGCATAGTTCTTTACATATCTGTTACACGGTACTTGGCATAGTTGTTCACATATCTGTCACATGGTACTTGGAATAGTTCTTTACATATCTGTCACATGGTACTTGGCATAGTTGTTCACATATCTGTCACATGGTACTTGGAATAGTTCTTTACATATCTGTCACATGGTACTTGGCATAGGTCTTTACATATCTGTCACATGGTACTTGGCATAGTTCTTTACATATCTGTCACATGGTACTTGGCATAGTTCTTTACATATCTGTCACATGGTACTTGGCATAGTTCTTTACATATCTGTCACATGGTACTTGGCATAGGTCTTTACTTATCTGTCACACGGAACTTGGCATAGTTGTTCACATATCTGTCACATGGTACTTGGCATAGTTCTTTACATATCTGTCACATGGTACTTGGCATAGTTCTTTACATATCTGTCACATGGTAATTGGCATAGTGTTCACACATTTGTCACATGGTACTTGGCATAGTTCTTTACATATCTGTTACACGTTACTGGCATAGTTGATCACATATCTGTCACATGGCACTTGGCACAGTTCTTTACATATCTGTCACATTGTACTTGGCATAGTTGTTCACATATTTGTCACATGGTACTTGGCATAGTTCTTTACATATCTGTCACATGGTACTTGGCATAGTTGTTCACATATCTGTCACATGGTACTTGGCATAGGTCTTTACATATCTGTCACATGGTACTTGGCATAGGTCTTTACTTTATCTGTCACACGGTACATGGCATAGTTTGTTTCACATATCTGTCACATTGTACTTGGCATAGTTGTTTACATATCTGTCACATGGTACTTGGCATAAGTCTTTTACTTATCTGTCACATGGTACTTGGCATAGTTGTTCACACATCTGTCACATGGTACTTGGCATAGTTCTTTACATATCTGTTACACGTTACTTGGCATAGTTGTTCACATATCTGTCACATGGCACTTGGCACAGTTCTTTACATATCTGTCACATTGTACTTGGCATAGTTGTTCACATATTTGTCACATGGTACTTGGCATAGTTCTTTACACATCTGTCACATGGTACTTGGCATAGTTCTTTACGTATCTGTCACATGGTACTTGGCATAGTTCTTTACATATCTGTCACATGGTACTTGGCATGGTTGTTCACATATCTGTCACATGGTACTTGGCATAGTTCTTTACATATCTGTCACATGGTACTTGGCATAGTTCTTTACATATCTGTTACACGGTACTTGGCATAGTTGTTCACATATCTGTCACATGGTACTTGGAATAGTTCTTTACATATCTGTCACATGGTACTTGGCATAGTTGTTCACATATCTGTCACATGGTACTTGGAATAGTTCTTTACATATCTGTCACATGGTACTTGGCATAGGTCTTTACATATCTGTCACATGGTACTTGGCATAGTTCTTTACATATCTGTCACATGGTACTTGGCATAGTTCTTTACATATCTGTCACATGGTACTTGGCATAGTTCTTTACATATCTGTCACATGGTACTTGGCATAGGTCTTTACTTATCTGTCACACGGAACTTGGCATAGTTGTTCACATATCTGTCACATGGTACTTGGCATAGTTCTTTACATATCTGTCACATGGTACTTGGCATAGGTCTTTACTTATCTGTCACATAGTACTTGGCATAGTTCTTTACATATCTGTCACATGGTATTTGGCATAGTTCTTTACATATCTGTCACATGGTACTTGGCATAGTTCTTTACATATCTGTCACATAGTACTTGGCACAGTTCTTTACATATCTGTCACATTGTACTTGGCATAGTTGTTCACATATTTGTCACATGGTACTTGGCATAGTTCTTTACATATCTGTCACATGGTACTTGGCATAGGTCTTTACTTATCTGTCACATAGTACTTGGCATAGTTCTTTACACATCTGTCACATGGTACTTGGCATAGGTCTTTACATATCTGTCACATGGTACTTGGCATAGTTGTTCACATATCTGTCACATGGTACTTGGCATAGTTGTTCACATATTTGTCACATGGTACTTGGCATAGTTCTTAACATATCTGTCACATGGTACTTGGCATAGTTCTTTACATATCTGTCACATGGTACTTGGCATAGTTCTTTACATATTTGTCACATGGTACTTGGCACAGGTCTTTACTTATCTGTCACATAGTACTTGGCATAGTTCTTTACAAATCTGTCACATGGTACTTGGCATAGGTCTTTACTTATCTGTCACACGGTACTTGGCATAGTTGTTCACATATCTGTCACATTGTACTTGGCATAGTTGTTTACATATCTGTCACATGGTACTTGGCATAAGTCTTTACTTATCTGTCACATCGTACTTGGCATAGTTGTTCACACATCTGTCACATGGTACTTGGCATAGTTCTTTACATATCTGTTACACGTTACTTGGCATAGGCATAGTTGTTCACATATCTGTCACATGGTACTTGGCATAGTTCTTTACATATCTGTCACATGGTACTTGGCATAGTTTTTTTACATATCTGTCACATGGTACTTGGCATAGTTGTTGACATATCTGTCACATGGTACTTGGCATAGTTCTTTACATATCTGTCACATGGTACTTGGCATAGTTGTTCACATATCTGTTACATGGTACTTGGCATAGGTCTTTACATATCTGTCACATGGTACTTGGCATAGTTGTTTACATATCTGTCACATGGTACGTGGCATAGTTGTTCACATATCTGTCACATGGTACTTGGCATAGTTCTTTAAATATCTGTCACATGGTACTTGGCATAGTTCTTTACATATCTGTCACATGGTACTTGGCATAGTTGTTCACATATTTGTCACATGGTACTTGGCATAGTTCTTTACATATCTGTCACATGGTACTTGGCATAGTTCTTTACATATTTGTCACATGGTACTTGGCATAGGTCTTTACTTATCTGTCACATAGTACTTGGCATAGTTCATTACAAATCTGTCACATGGTACTTGGCATAGGTCTTTACTTTTCTGTCACACGGTACTTGGCATAGTTGTTCACATATCTGTCACATTGTACTTGGCATAGTTGTTTACATATCTGTCACATGGTACTTGGCATAAGTCTTTACTTATCTGTCACATGGTACTTGGCATAGTTGTTCACACATCTGTCACATGGTACTTGGCATAGTTCTTTACATATCTGTTACACGTTACTTGGCATAGGCATAGTTGTTCACATATCTGTCACATGGTACTTGGCATAGTTGTTCACACATCTGTCACATGGTACTTGGCATAGTTCTTTACATATCTGTTACACGTTACTTGGCATAGTTGTTCACATATCTGTCACATTGTACTTGGCATAGTTGTTTACATATCTGTCACATGGTACTTGGCATAGTTGTTCACATACCTGTCACATGGTACTTGGCATAGTTCTTTACATATCTGTCACATGGTACTTGGCATAGTTGTTCACATATCTGTCACATGGTACTTGGCATAGTTCTTTACATATCTGTCACATGGTACTTGGCATAGTTCTTTACATATCTGTTACACGGTTCTTGGCATAGTTGTTCACATATCTGTCACATGGTACTTGGAATAGTTCTTTACATATCTGTCACATGGTACTTGGCATAGTTCTTTACATATCTGTTACACGTTACTTGGCATAGGCATAGTTGTTCACATATCTGTCACATGGTACTTGGCATAGTTGTTCACACATCTGTCACATGGTACTTGGCATAGTTCTTTACATATCTGTTACACGTTATTTGGCATAGTTGTTCACATATCTGTCACATGGTACGTGGCATAGTTGTTCACATATCTGTCACATGGTACTTGGCATAGTTGTTTACATATCTGTCACATGGTACTTGGCATAGTTTTTTACATATCTGTCACATGGTACTTGGCATAGTTGTTCACATATATGTCACATGGTACTTGGCATAGTTCTTTACATATCTGTCACATGGTACTTGGCATAGTTGTTCACATATCTGTTACATGGTACTTGGCATAGGTCTTTACATATCTGTCACATGGTACTTGGCATAGTTGTTTACATATCTGTCACATGGTACGTGGCATAGTTGTTCACATATCTGTCACATGGTACTTGGCATAGTTCTTTAAATATCTGTCACATGGTACTTGGCATAGTTTTTTACATATCTGTCACATGGTACTTGGCGTAGTTGTTCACATATCTGTCACATGGTACTTGGCATAGGTCTTTACTTATCTGTCACATAGTACTTGGCATAGTTCTTTACATATCTGTCACATGGTACTTGGCATAGTTCACATATCTGTCACATGGTACTTGGGATAGTTGTTCACATATATGTCACATGGTACTTGGAATAGTTCTTTACATATCTGCCACATGGTACTTGGCATAGTTCTTCACATATCTGTCACATGGTACTTGGCATAGTTCACATATGTGTCACATGGTAACTTGGAATAGTTCTTTACATATGTGTCACATGGTACTTGGGCATAATTGTTCACATATCTGTCACAGGGTACTTGGCATATTTCTTTACATATGTCACATGGTACTTGGCATAGTTCTTTACATATCTGTCACATGGTACTAGGCATAGTTCTTTACATATCTGTCACACAGTACTTGGCATAGTTGTTCATATATCTGTCACATGGTACTTGGCATAGTTGTTTACAAACCTGCCACATGGTACTTGGCATAGTTGTTCACATATCTGTCACATGGTACTTGGAATAGTTCTTTACATTACTGTCACATGGTACTTGGCATAGTTCTTTACATGTCTGTCACATGGTACTTGGCATAGTTCTTTACATATCTGTCACATTGTACTTGGCATAGTTGTTCACATATTTGTCACATGGTACTTGGCATAGTTCTTTACATATCTGTCACATGGTACTTGGCATAGGTCTTTACTTATCTGTCACATAGTACTTGGCATAGTTGTTCACATATCTGTCACATTGTACTTGGCATAGTTGTTTACATATCTGTCACATGGTACTTGGCATAAGTCTTTACTTGTCTGTCACAAGGTACTTGGCATAGTTGTTCACACATCTGTCACATGGTACTTGGCATAGTTCTTTACATATCTGTTACACGTTACTTGGCATAGTTGTTTACATAGCTGTCACATGGTACTTGGCATAAGTCTTTACTTATCTGTCACATGGTACTTGGCATAGTTGTTCACACATCTGTCACATGGTACTTGGCATAGTTCTTTACATATCTGTTACACGTTACTTGGCATAGTTGTTCACATATCTGTCACATGGCACTTGGCACAGTTCTTTACATATCTGTCACATTGTACTTGGCATAGTTGTTCACATATTTGTCACATGGTACTTGGCATAGTTCTTTACATATCTGTCACATGGTACTTGGCATAGGTCTTTACTTATCTGTCACATAGTACTTGGCATAGTTCTTTACATATCTGTAACATGGTACTTGGCATAGTTGTTTACATATCTGTCACATGGTACTTGGCATAAGTCTTTACTTATCTGTCACATGGTACTTGGCATAGTTGTTCACACATCTGTCACATGGTACTTGGCATAGTTGTTCACATATCTGTCACATTGTACTTGGCATAGTTGTTTACATATCTATCACATGGTACGTGGCATAGTTGTTTACATATCTGTCACATGGTACGTGGCATAGTTGTTCACATATCTGTCACATGGTACTTGGCATAGTTCTTTACATATCTGTCACATGGTACTTGGCATAGTTTTTTACATATTTGTCACATGGTACTTGGCATATGTATTTACTTATTTGTCACATGGTACTTGGCATAGTTCTTTACATATCTGTCATATGGTACTTGGCATAGGTCCTTACTTATCTGTCACATGGTACTTGGCATAGTTGTTCACATATCTGTCACATGGTACTTGGCATAGTTCTTTACAAATCTGTCACATGGTACTTGGCATAGTTCTTTACATATCTGTCACATGGTACTTGGCATAGTTCTTTACATATCTGTCACATGGTACTTGGCATAGTTCTTTACATATCTGTTACACGGTACTTGGCATAGTTGTTCACATATCTGTCACATGGTACTTGGCATAGTTGTTAACATATCTGTCACATGGTACTTGGCATAGTTGTTCTCATACCTGTCACATGGTACTTGGCATAATTCTTTACATATCTGTCACATGGTACTTGGCATAGGTCTTTACTTATCTGTCACATGGTACTTGGCATAGTTGTTCACATATCTGTCACATGGTACTTGGCATAGTTCTTTACATAACTGTCACACGGTACTTGGCATAGTTGTTCACATATCTGTCACATGGTACTTGGCATAGTTCTTTACATATCTGTCACATGGTACTTGGCATAGTTCTTTACATATCTGTTACACGGTACTTGGCATAGTTGTTCACATATCTGTCACATGGTACTTGGCATAGTTGTTAACATATCTGTCACATGGTACTTGGCATAGTTGTTCTCATACCTGTCACATGGTACTTGGCATAATTCTTTACATATCTGTCACATGGTACTTGGCATAGGTCTTTACTTATCTGTCACATGGTACTTGGCATAGTTGTTCACATATCTGTCACATGGTACTTGGCATAGTTCTTTACATAACTGTCACACGGTACTTGGCATAGTTGTTCACATATCTGTCACATGGTACTTGGCATAGTTCTTTACATATCTGTCACATGGTCCTTGGCATAGTTGTTTACATATCTGTCACATGGTACTTGGCATAGTTCTTTATATATCTGTCACATGGTACTTGGCATAGTTCTTTACATATCTGTCACATGGTACTTGGCATAGTTGTTCACATATCTGTCACATGGTACTTGGCATAGTTCCTTACATATCTGTCACATGATACTTGGCATAGTTGTTCACATATCTGTCACATGGTACTTGGCATAGGTCCTTACTTATCTGTCACACGGTACTTGGCATAGTTGTTCACATATCCGTCACATTGTACTTGGCATAGTTGTTTACATATCTGTCACATGGTACTTGGCATAAGTCTTTACTTATCTGTCACATGGTACTTGGCATAGTTGTTCACACATCTGTCACATGGTACTTGGCATAGTTCTTTACATATCTGTTACACGTTACTTGGCATAGTTGTTCACATATCTGTCACATGGCACTTGGCATAGTTCTTTACATATCTGTCACATGGTACTTGGCATAGTTTTTTACATATCTGTCACATGGTACTTGGCATAGTTGTTCACATATCTGTCACATGGTACTTGGCATAGTTCTTTACATATCTGTCACATGGTACTTGGCATAGTTCTTTACATATCTGTCACATGGTACTTGGCATATGTATTTACTTATTTGTCACATGGTACTTGGCATAGTTCTTTACATATCTGTCATATGGTACTTGGCATAGGTCCTTACTTATCTGTCACATGGTACTTGGCATAGTTGTTCACATATCTGTCACATGGTACTTGGCATAGTTCTTTACAAATCTGTCACATGGTACTTGGCATAGTTCTTTACATATCTGTCACATGGTACTTGGCATAGTTCTTTACATATCTGTCACATGGTACTTGGCATAGTTCTTTACATATCTGTTACACGGTACTTGGCATAGTTGTTCACATATCTGTCACATGGTACTTGGCATAGTTGTTAACATATCTGTCACATGGTACTTGGCATAGTTGTTCTCATACCTGTCACATGGTACTTGGCATAATTCTTTACATATCTGTCACATGGTACTTGGCATAGGTCTTTACTTATCTGTCACATGGTACTTGGCATAGTTGTTCACATATCTGTCACATGGTACTTGGCATAGTTCTTTACATAACTGTCACACGGTACTTGGCATAGTTGTTCACATATCTGTCACATGGTACTTGGCATAGTTCTTTACATATCTGTCACATGGTCCTTGGCATAGTTGTTTACATATCTGTCACATGGTACTTGGCATAGTTCTTTATATATCTGTCACATGGTACTTGGCATAGTTCTTTACATATCTGTCACATGGTACTTGGCATAGTTGTTCACATATCTGTCACATGGTACTTGGCATAGTTCTTTACATATGTCACATGGTACTTGGCATAGTTCTTTACATATCTGTCACATGGTACTTGGCATAATTCTTTACATATCTGTCACACAGTACTTGGCATAGTTGTTCATATATCTGTCACATTGTACTTGGCATAGTTGTTTACATATCTGCCACATGGTACTTGGCATAGTTGTTCACATATCTGTCACATGGTACTTGGCATAGTTTTTTATATATCTGTCACATGGTACTTGGCATAGGTCTTTACTTATCTGTCTCATGGTACTTGGCATAGTTCTTTACATATCTGTCACATGGTACTTGGCATAGGTCTTTACTTATCTGTCACATGGTACGTGGCATAGTTCTTCACATATCTGTCACATGGTACTTGGCATAGTTCTTTACATATCTGTCACATGGTATTTGGCATAGTTCTTTACATATCTGTCACATGGTACTTGGCATAGTTCTTTACATATGTGTCACACGGTACTTGGCATAGTTGTTCACATATCTGTCACATTGTACTTGGCATAGTTGTTTACATATCTGTCACATGGTACTTGGCATAGTTGTTCACATATCTGTCACATGGTACTTGGCATAATTCTTTACATATCTGTCACATGGTACTTGGCATAGTTCTTTACATATCTGTTACACGGTTCTTGGCATAGTTGTTCACATATCTGTCACATGGTACTTGGAATAGTTCTTTACATATCTGTCACATGGTACTTGGGATAGTTGTTCACATATATGTCACATGGTACTTGGCATAGTTCTTTACATATCTGTCACATTGTACTTGGCATAGTTGTTCATATATTTGTCACATGGTACTTGGCATAGTTCTTTACATATCTGTCACATGGTACTTGGCACAGTTCTTTACATATCTGTCACATTGTACTTGGCATAGTTGTTCACATATTTGTCACATGGTACTTGTCATAGTTGTTTACATATCTGTCACATGGTACGTGGCATAGTTGTTCACATATATGTCACATGGTACTTGGCATAGTTCTTTACATATCTGTCACATGGTACTTGGCATAGTTTTTTACATATCTGTCCCATGGTACTTGGCATAGTTGTTCACATATCTGTCACATGGTACTTGGCATAGTTCTTTACATATCTGTCACATGGTACTTGGCATAGTTGTTCACATATCTGTTACATGGTACTTGGCATAGGTCTTTACATATCTGTCACATGGTACTTGGCATAGTTGTTTACATATCTGTCACATGGTACGTGGCATAGTTGTTCACATATCTGTCACATGGTACTTGGCATAGTTCTTTAAATATCTGTCACATGGTACTTGGCATAGTTCTTTACATATCTGTCACATGGTACTTGGCATAGGTCTTTACATATCTGTCACATGGTACTTGGCATAGGTCTTTACTTATCTGTCACACGGTACTTGGCATAGTTGTTCACATATCTGTCACATTGTACTTGGCATAGTTGTTTACATATCTGTCACATGGTACTTGGCATAAGTCTTTACTTATCTGTCACATGGTACTTGGCATAGTTGTTCACACATCTGTCACATGGTACTTGGCATAGTTGTTTACATATCTGTTACACGTTACTTGGCATAGTTGTTCACATATCTGTCACATGGCACTTGGCACAGGTCTTTACATATCTGTCACATTGTACTTGGCATAGTTGTTCACATATTTGTCACATGGTACTTAGCATAGTTCTTTACATATCTGTCACATAGTACTTGGCATAGGTCTTTACTTATCTGTCACATAGTACTTGGAATAGTTCTTTACATATCTGTAACATGGTACTTGGCATAGTTCTTACATATCTGTCACATGGTACTTGGCATAGTTCTTTACATATCTGTCACATGGTACTTGGCATAGTTGTTCACATATCTATCACATGGTACTTGGCATAGTTCTTTACATATCTGTCACATGGTACTTGGCATAGTTCTTTACATATCTGTCACATGGTACTTGGCATAGTTGTTCACATATCTGTCACATGGTACTTGGCATAGTTCTTTACATATCTGTCACATGGTACTTGGCATAGTTCTTTACATATCTGTTACACGGTTCTTGGCATAGTTGTTCACATATCTGTCACATGGTACTTGCAATAGTTCTTTACATATCTGTCACATGGTACTTGGCATA
>NW_003138658.1:0-32937 GCF_000003605.2 Saccoglossus kowalevskii
GATAGACAGACGGCCTACACTGTAGACGTGATTTAAATACACGCAGAAGTCGTCCACGGATAGACAGACGGCCTACACTATAAACGTGATTTAAATACACGCAGAAGTCGTCCATGGATAGACAGGCGGCCTACACTGTAGACATGATTTAAATACACTCAGAAGTCGTCCATGGATAGACAGCCGGCCTACACTGTGGACGTGATTTAAATACACGCAGAAGTCATCCACTGATAGACAGGCGGACTACACTGTAGACATGATTTAAATACACGCATAGTCGACTACGGATAGACAGGCGGCCTACACTGTAGACGTGATTTAAATACACGCAGAAGTCGTCCAGGGATAGACAGACGGCCTACACTGTAGACGTGATTTAAATACACGCAGAAGTCGTCCACTGATAGACAGGCGGCCTACACTGTAGACGTGATTTAAATAAACGCATAGTCGACTACGGATAGACAGGCGGCCTACACTGTAGACGTGATTTAAATACACGCAGAAGTCGTCCAGGGATAGACAGACGGCCTACACTGTAGACGTGATTTAAATACACGCAGAAGTCGTCCACTGATAGACAGGCGGCCTACACTGTAGACGTGATTGAAATACACACATAGTCGACTTCGGATAGACAGGCGGCCTGCACTGTAGACGTGATTTAAATACACGCAGAAGTCGTCCACGGATAGACAGACGGCCTACACTGTAGACGTGATTTAAATACACGCAGAAGTCGACTACGGATAGATAGGCAGCCTACACCGTAGACGTGATTTAAATACACGCAGAAGTCGTCCACGGATAGACAGGCGGCCTACACTACTGTAGACGTGATTTAAATACACGCAGAAGTCGACTACGGATAGATAGGCCGCCTACACCGTAGACGTGATTTAAATACACGCAGAAGTCGTCCATGGATAGACAGACGGCCTACACTGTAGACGTGATTTAAATACACGTAGAAGTCGTCCACGGATAGACAGACGGCCTACACTGTAGACGTGATTTAAATACACGCATAGTCGACTACGGATAGACAGGCGGCCTACACTGTAGACGTGATTTAAATACATGCAGAAGTCGTCCAGGGATAGACAGACGGCCTACACTGTAGACGTGATTTAAATACACGCAGAAGTCGTCCACTGATAGACAGGCGGCCTACACTGTAGACGTGATTTAAATACACGCATAGTCGACTACGGATAGACAGGCGGCCTGCACTGTAGACGTGATTTAAATACACGCAGAAGTCGTCCACGGATAGACAGACGGCCTACACTGTAGACGTGATTTAAATACACGCAGAAGTCGACTACGGATAGATAGGCAGCCTACACCATAGACGTGATTTAAATACACGCAGAAGTCGTCCACGGATAGACAGGCGGCCTACACTACTGTAGACGTGATTTAAATACACGCAGAAGTCGACTACGGATAGATAGGCCGCCTACACCGTAGACGTGATTTAAATACACGCAGAAGTCGTCCATGGATAGACAGACGGCCTACACTGTAGACGTGATTTAAATACACGTAGAAGTCGTCCACGGATAGACAGACGGCCTACACTATAGACGTGATTTAAATACACGCAGAAGTCGTCCATGGATAGACAGGCGGCCTACACTGTAGACATGAGTTAAATACACTCAGAAGTCGTCCATGGATAGACAGACGGCCTACACTGTAGACGTGATTTAAATACACGCAGAAGTCGTCCATGGATAGACAGGCGGCCTACACTGTAGACGTGATTTAAATACACGCAGAAGTCGTCCACTGATAGACAGGCGGCCTACACTGTAGACGTGATTTAAATACACGCATAGTCGACTACGGATAGACAGGCGGCCTATACTGTAGACGTGATTTAAATACACGCAAAAGTCATCCACGGATAGACAGACGGCCTACACCGTAGACGTGATTTAAATGCACGCAGAAGTCGTCCATGGATAGACAGACGGCCTACACTGTAGACGTGATTTAAATAGACGCAGAAGACGTCCACTGATAGACAGGCGGCTTACACTGTAGACTGATTTAAATACACGCATAGTCGACTACGGATAGACAGGCGGCCTACACTGTAGACATGATTTAAATACACGCAGAAGTCGTCCACGGATAGACAGACGGCCTACGCTGTAGACGTGATTTAAATACACGCAGAAATCGACTACGGATAGATAGGCGGCCTACACCGTAGACGTGATTTAAATACACGCAGAAGTCGACTACGGATAGATAGGCGGCCTACACCGTAGACGTGATTTAAATACACGCAGAAGTCGTCCATGGATAGATAGGCGGCCTACACCGTAGACGTGATTTAAATACACACAGAAGTCGTCCACTGATAGACAGGCGGCCTACACTATAGACGTGATTTAAATGCACGCAGAAAACGTCCATTGATAGACAGGCGGCCTACACTGTAGACATGATTTAAATACACTCAGAAGTCGTCCATGGATAGACAGACGGCCTACACTGTAGACGTGATTTAAATATACGAAGAAGTCGTCCACGGATAGACAGACGGCCTACACTGCAGACGTGATTTAAATACACGCATAGTCGACTACGGATAAACAGGCGGCCTACACTGTAGACGTGATTTAAATACACGCAGAAGTCGTCCACGGATAGACAGACGGCCTACACCGTAGACGTGATTTAAATACACGCAAAAGTCGTCCATGGATAGACAGACGGCCTACACTGTAGACGTGATTTAAATACACGCAGAAGTCGTCCACTGATAGACAGGCGGCCTACACTGTAGACGTGATTTAAATACACGCATAGTCGACTACGGATAGACAGGCGGCCTACACTGTAGTCGTGATTTAAATACACGCAGAAGTCGTCCACGGATAGACAGACGGCCTACACTGTAGACATGATTTAAATACATACAGAAGTCGATTACGGATAGATAGGCGGCTTACACCGTAGACGTGATTTAAATACACGCAGAAGTCGTCCATGGATAGACAGACGGCCTACACTTTAGACGTGATTTAAATACACGCAGAAGTCGTCCACTGATAGACAGGCGGCCTACACTGTAGACGTGATTTAAATACACGCATAGTCGACTACGGATAGACAGGCGGCCTGCACTGTAGACGTGATTTAAATACACGCAGAAGTCGTCCACGGATAGACAGACGGCCTACACTGTAGACGTGATTTAAATACACGCAGAAGTCGACTACGGATAGATAGGCGGCCTACACTGTAGACGTGATTTAAATACACGCAGAAGTCGTCCACTGATAGACAGGCGGCCTACACTGTAGACATGATTTAAATACACTCAGAAGTCGTCCATGGATAGACAGACGGCCTACACCGTAGACGTGATTTAAATACACTCAGAAGTCGTCCATGGATAGACAGACGGCCTACACTGTAGACGTGATTTAAATACACGCAGAAGTCGTCCACAGATAGACAGACGGCCTACACTATAGACATGATTTAAATACACGCAGAAGTCGTCCATGGATAGACAGGCGGCCTACACTGTAGACATGATTTAAATACACTCAGAAGTCGTCCATGGATAGACAGACGGCCTACACTGTAGACGTGATTTAAATACACGCAGAAGTCGTCCACTGATAGACAGGCGGCCTACATTGTAGACATGATTTAAATACACTCAGAAGTCGTCCATGGATAGACAGACGGCCTACACTGTAGACGTGATATAAATACACGCAGAAGTCGTCCACGGATAGACAGGCGGCCTACACTGTAGACGTGATTTAAATACACTCAGAAGTCGTCCATGGATAGACAGACGGCCTACACTGTAGACGTGATTTAAATACACGCAGAAGTCGTCCACGGATAGACAGAAGGCCTACATTGTAGACATGATTTAAATACACTCAGAAGTCGTCCATGGATAGACATACGGCCTACACTGTAGACGTGATTTAAATACACGCAGAAGTCGTCCACGGATAGACAGGCGGCCTACACTGTAGACGTGATTTAAATACACGTAGAAGTCGTCCACGGATAGACAGACGGCCTACACTATAGACGTGATTTAAATACACGCAGAAGTCGTCCATGGATAGACAGGCGGCCTACACTGTAGACATGATTTAAATACACTCAGAAGTCGTCCATGGATAGACAGACGGCCTACACTGTAGACGTGATTTAAATACACGCAGAAGTCGTCCACTGATAGACAGGCGGCCTACACTGTAGACGTGATTTAAATACACGCATAGTCGACTACGGATAGACAGGCGGCCTACACTGTAGACGTGATTTAAATACACGCAGAAGTCGTCCAGGGATAGACAGACGGCCTACACTGTAGACGTGATTTAAATACACGCATAGTCGACTACGGATAGACAGACGGCCTACACCATAGACGTGATTTAAATACACGCAGAAGTTGTCCATGGATGGACAGACGGCCTACACTATAGACGTGATTTAAATACACTCAGAAGTCGTCCATGGATAGACAGACGGCCTACACTGTAGACGTGATTTAAATACACGCAGAAGTCGTCCACGGATAGACAGACGGCCTACACTATAGACGTGATTTAAATACACGCAGAAGTCGTCCATGGATAGACAGACGGCCTACACTGTAGTCATGATTTAAATACACTCAGAAGTCGTCCATGGATAGACAGACGGCCTACACTGTAGACGTGATTTAAATACACGCAGAAGTCGTCCACGGATAGACAGACGGCCTACACTATAGACGTGATTTAAATACACGCAGAAGTCGTCCATGGATAGACAGGCGGCCTACACTGTAGACATGATTTAAATACACTCAGAAGTCGTCCATGGATAGACAGCCGGCCTACACTGTAGACGTGATTTAAATACACGCAGAAGTCATCCACTGATAGACAGGCGGCCTACACTGTAGACATGATTTAAATACACGCATAGTCGACTACGGATAGACAGGCGGCCTACACCGTAGACGTGATTTAAATACACGCAGAAGTCGTCCATGGATAGACAGACGGCCTACACTGTAGACGTGGTTTAAATACACGCAGAAGTCGTCCACTGATAGACAGGCGGCCTACACTGTAGACGTGATATAAATACACGCATAGTCGACTACGGATAGACAGGCGGCCTACACTGTAGACGTGATTTAAATACACGCAGAAGTCGTCCAGGGATAGACAGACGGCCTACACTGTAGACGTGATTTAAATACACGCAGAAGTCGTCCACTGATAGACAGGCGGCCTACACTGTAGACGTGATTTAAATACACGCATAGTCGACTACGGATAGACAGGCGGCCTGCACTGTAGACGTGATTTAAATACACGCAGAAGTCGTCCAACGGATAGACAGACGGCCTACACTGTAGACGTGATTTAAATACACGCAGAAATCGACTACGGATAGATAGGCGGCCGACACCGTAGACGTGATTTAAATACACGCAGAAGTCGTCCATGGATAGACAGATGGCCTACACTGTAGACGTGATTTAAAAACACGCAGAAGTCGACTACGGATAGATAGGCGGCCTACACCGTAGACGTGATTTAAATACACACGGAAGTCGTCCACTGATAGACAGGCGGCCTACACTGTAGACGTGATTTAAATACACGCATAGTCGACTACGGATAGACAGGCGGCCTACACTGTAGACGTGATTTAAATACACGCAGAAGTCGTCCACGGATAGACAGGCGGCCTACACTGTAGACGTGATTTAAATACACGCAGAAGTCGTCCACGGATAGACAGACGGCCTACACTGTAGACGTGATTTAAATACACGCAGAAGTCGTCCACGGATATACAGACGGCCTACACCGTAGACGTGATTTAATTACACGCAGAAGTCGTCCACGGATAGACAGACGGCCTACACTGTAGACGTGATTTAAATACACGCAGAAGTCGTACACGGATAGACAGGCGGTATACACTGTAGACGTGATTTAAATACACGCAGAAGTCGTCCATGGATAGACAGGCGGCCTACACTGTAGACGTGATTTAAATACACGCAGAAGTCGACTACGGATAGATAGGCCGCCTACCGTAGACGTGATTTAAATACATGCAGAAGTCGTCCATGGATAGACAGACGGCCTACACTGTAGACGTGATTTAAATACACGTAGAAGTCGTCCACGGATAGACAGACGGCCTACACTATAGACGTGATTTAAATACACGCAGAAGTCGTCCATGGATAGACAGGCGGCCTACACTGTAGACATGATTTAAATACACTCAGAAGTCGTCCATGGATAGACAGACGGCCTACACTGTAGACGTGATTTAAATACACGCAGAAGTCGTCCATGGATAGACAGGCGGCCTACACTGTAGACATGATTTAAATACACTCAGAAGTCGTTCATGGTTAGACAGACGGCCTACACTGTAGACGTGATTTAAATACACGCAGAAGTCGTCCACTGATAGACAGGCGGCCTACACTGTAGACGTGATTTAAATACACGCATAGTCGACTACGGATAGACAGGCGGCCTACACTGTAGACGTGATTTAAATACACGCAAAAGTCATCCACGGATAGACAGACGGCCTACACCGTAGACGTGATTTAAATGCACGCAGAAGTCGTCCATGGATAGACAGACGGCCTACACTGTAGACGTGATTTAAATAGACGCAGAAGACGTCCACTGATAGACAGGCGGCTTACACTGTAGACCTGATTTAAATACACGCATAGTCGACTACGGATAGACAGGCGGCCTACACTGTAGACATGATTTAAATACACGCAGAAGTCGTCCACGGATAGACAGACGGCTACGCTGTAGACGTGATTTAAATACACGCAGAAATCGACTACGGATAGATAGGCGGCTACACCGTAGACGTGATTTAAATACACGCAGAAGTCGACTACGGATAGATAGGCGGCCTACACCGTAGACGTGATTTAAATACACACAGAAGTCGTCCACTGATAGACAGGCGGCCTACACTATAGACGTGATTTAAATGCACGCAGAAAACGTCCATGGATAGACAGGCGGCCTACACTGTAGACATGATTTAAATACACTCAGAAGTCGTCCATGGATAGACAGACGGCCTACACTGTAGACGTGATTTAAATATACGAAGAAGTCGTCCACGGATAGACAGACGGCCTACACGGCAGACGTGATTTAAATACACGCATAGTCGACTACGGATAAACAGGCGGCCTACACTGTAGACGTGATTTAAATACACGCAGAAGTCGTCCACGGATAGACAGACGGCCTACACCGTAGACGTGATTTAAATACACGCAAAAGTCGTCCATGGATAGACAGACGGCCTACACTGTAGACGTGATTTAAATACATGCAGAAGTCGTCCACTGATAGACAGGCGGCCTACACTGTAGACGTGATTTAAATACACGCATAGTCGACTACGGATAGACAGGCGTCCTACACTGTAGACATGATTTAAATACACGCAGAAGTCGTCCACGGATAGACAGACGGCCTACACTGTAGACGTGATTTAAATACACGCAGAACTCGACTACGGATAGATAGGCGGCCGACACCGTAGACGTGATTTAAATACACGCAGAAGTCGACTACGGATAGATAGGCGGCCTACACCGTAGACGTGATTTAAACACACGCAGAAGTCGTCCATGGATAGACAGATGGCCTACACTGTAGACGTGATTTAAAAACACGCAGAAGTCGACTACGGATAGATAGGCGGCCTACACCGTAGACGTGATTTAAATACACACGGAAGTCGTCCACTGATAGACAGGCGGCCTACACTGTAGACGTGATTTAAATACACGCATAGTCGACTACGGATAGACAGGCGGCCTACACTGTAGACGTGATTTAAATACACGCAGAAGTCGTCCACGGATAGACAGGCGGCCTACACTGTAGACGTGATTTAAATACACGCAGAAGTCGTCCACGGATAGACAGACGGCCTACACTGTAGACGTGATTTAAATACACGCAGAAGTCGTCCACGGATATACAGACGGCCTACACCGTAGACGTGATTTAATTACACGCAGAAGTCGTCCACGGATAGACAGACGGCCTACACTGTAGACGTGATTTAAATACACGCAGAAGTCGTACACGGATAGACAGGCGGTATACACTGTAGACGTGATTTAAATACACGCAGAAGTCGTCCACGGATAGACAGGCGGCCTACACTGTAGACGTGATTTAAATACACGCAGAAGTCGTCCACGGATAGACAGACGGCCTACACTGTAGACGTGATTTAAATACACGCAGAAGTCGTCCACGGATAGACAGACGGCCTACACCGTAGACGTGATTTAAATACACGCAGAAGTCGTCCACGGATAGACAGACGGCCTACACTGTAGACGTGATTTAAATACACGCAGAAGTCGTCCACGGATAGACAGACGGCCTACACCGTAGACGTGATTTAAATACACGCAGAAGTCGTCCACTGATAGACAGGCAGCCAACACTGTAGACGTGATTTAAATACACGCATAGTCGACTACGGATAGACAGGCGGCCTACACTGTAGACGTGATTTAAATACACGCAGAAGTCATCCACGGATAGACAGACGGCCTACACCGTAGACGTGATTTAAATGCACGTAGAAGTCGTCCATGGATAGACAGACGGCCTACACTGTAGACGTGATTTAAATACACGCAGAAGTCGTCCATTGATAGACAGGCGGCCTACACTGTAGACCTGATTTAAATACACGCATAGTCGACTACGGATAGACAGGCGGCCTACACTGTAGACATGATTTAAATACACGCAGAAGTCATCCACTGATAGACAGGCGGCCTACACTGTAGACAAGATTTAAATACACGCATAGTCGACTACGGATAGACAGACGGCCTACACTGTAGACGTGGTTTAAATACACGCAGAAGTCGTCCACTGATAGACAGGCGGCCTACACTGTAGACGTGATTTAAATACACGCATAGTCGACTACGGATAGACAGGCGGCCTACACTGTAGACGTGATTTAAATACACGCAGAAGTCGTCCAGGGATAGACAGACGGCCTACACTGTAGACGTGATTTAAATACACGCAGAAGTCGTCCACTGATAGACAGGCGGCCTACACTGTAGACGTGATTTAAATACACGCATAGTCGACTACGGATAGACAGGCGGCCTGCACTGTAGACGTGATTTAAATACACGCAGAAGTCGTCCACGGATAGACAGACGGCCTACACTGTAGACGTGATTTAAATACACGCAGAAGTCGACTACGGATAGATAGGCAGCCTACACCATAGACGTGATTTAAATACACGCAGAAGTCGTCCACGGATAGACAGGCGGCCTACACTACTGTAGACGTGATTTAAATACACGCAGAAGTCGACTACGGATAGATAGGCCGCCTACACCGTAGACGTGATTTAAATACACGCAGAAGTCGTCCATGGATAGACAGACGGCCTACACTGTAGACGTGATTTAAATACACGTAGAAGTCGTCCACGGATAGACAGACGGCCTACACTATAGACGTGATTTAAATACACGCAGAAGTCGTCCATGGATAGACAGGCGGCCTACACTGTAGACATGATTTAAATACACTCAGAAGTCGTCCATGGATAGACAGACGGCATACACTGTAGACGTGATTTAAATACACGCAGAAGTCGTCCATGGATAGACAGGCGGCCTACACTGTAGACATGATTTAAATACACTCAGAAGTCGTTCATGGTTAGACAGACGGCCTACACTGTAGACGTGATTTAAATACACGCAGAAGTCGTCCACTGATAGACAGGCGGCCTACAATGTAGACGTGATTTAAATACACGCATAGTCGACTACGGATAGACAGGCGGCCTACACTGTAGACGTGATTTAAATACACGCAGAAGTCATCCACGGATAGACAGACGGCCTACACCGTAGACGTGATTTAAATACACGCAGAAGTCGACTACGGATAGATAGGCGGCCTACACCGTAGACGTGATTTAAATACACGCAGAAGTCGTCTAGGGATAGATAGACGGCCTACACTGTAGACGTGATTTAAATACACGCAGAAGTCGTCCACTGATAGACAGGCGGCCTACACTGTAGACGTAATTTAAATGCACGCATAGTCGACTACGGATAGACAGGCGGCCTGAACTGTAGACGTGATTTAAACACATGCAGAAGTCGTCCACGGATAGACAGACGGCCTACACTGTAGACGTGATTTAAATACACGCAGAAGTCGACTACGGATAGATAGGCAGCCTACACCGTAGACGTGATTTAAATACACGCAGAACTCGTCCGCTGATAGACAGGCGGCCTACACTACTGTAGACGTGATTTAAATACACGCAGAAGTCGACTACGGATAGATAGGCCGCCTACACCGTAGACGTGATTTAAATACACGCAGAAGTCGTCCATGGATAGACAGACGGCCTACACTGTAGACGTGATTTAAATACACGTAGAAGTCGTCCACGGATAGACAGACGGCCTACACTATAGACGTGATTTAAATACACGCAGAAGTCGTCCATGGATAGACAGGCGGCCTACACTGTAGACATGATTTAAATACACTCAGAAGTCGTCCATGGATAGACAGGCGGCCTACACTGTAGACATGATTTAAATACACTCAGAAGTCGTTCATGGTTAGACAGACGGCCTACACTGTAGACGTGATTTAAATACACACAGAAGTCGTCCACTGATAGACAGGCGGCCAACACTGTAGACGTGATTTAAATACACGCATAGTCGACTACGGATAGACATGCGGCCTACTCTGTAGACGTGATTTAAATACACGCAGAAGTCATCCACGGATAGACAGACGGCCTACACCGTAGACGTGATTTAAATGCACGCAGAAGTCGTCCATGGATAGACAGACGGCCTACACTGTAGACGTGATTTAAATACACGCAGAAGACGTCCACTGATAGACAGGCGGCCTACACTGTAGACGTGATTTAAATACACGCAGAATTCGACTACGGATAGATAGGCGGCCTACACCGTAGACGTGATTTAAATACACGCATAGTAGACTACGGATAGACAGGCGGCCTACACCGTAGACGTGATTTAAATACACGCAGAAGTCGTCCACGGATAGACAGACGGCCTACACTATAGACGTGATTTAAATACACGCAGAAGTCGTCCATGGATAGACAGACGGCCTACTTTGTAGACATGATTTAAATACACTCAGAAGTCGTCCATGGATAGACAGCCGGCCTACACTGTAGACGTGATTTAAATACACGCAGAAGTCATCCACTGATAGACAGGCGGCCTACACTGTAAACATGATTTAAATACACGCATAGTCGACTACGGATAGACAGGCGGCCTACACTGTAGACGTGATTTAAATACACGCAGAAGTCGTCCAGGGATAGACAGACGGCCTACACTGTAGACGTGATTTAAATACACGCAGAAGTCGTCCACTGATAGACAGGCGGCCTACACTGTAGACGTGATTTAAATAAACGCATAGTCGACTACGGATAGACAGGCGGCCTACACTGTAGACGTGATTTAAATACACGCAGAAGTCGTCCAGGGATAGACAGACGGCCTACACTGTAGACGTGATTTAAATACACGCAGAAGTCGTCCACTGATAGACAGGCGGCCTACACTGTAGACGTGATTGAAATACACGCATAGTCGACTTCGGATAGACAGGCGGCCTGCACTGTAGACGTGATTTAAATACACGCAGAAGTCGTCCACGGATAGACAGACGGCCTACACTGTAGACGTGATTTAAATACACGCAGAAGTCGACTACGGATAGATAGGCAGCCTACACCGTAGACGTGATTTAAATACACGCAGAAGTCGTCCACGGATAGACAGGCGGCCTACACTACTGTAGACGTGATTTAAATACACGCAGAAGTCGACTACGGATAGATAGGCCGCCTACACCGTAGACGTGATTTAAATACACGCAGAAGTCGTCCATGGATAGACAGACGGCCTACACTGTAGACGTGATTTAAATACACGTAGAAGTCGTCCACGGATAGACAGACGGCCTACACTGTAGACGTGATTTAAATACACGCATAGTCGACTACGGATAGACAGGCGGCCTACACTGTAGACGTGATTTAAATACATGCAGAAGTCGTCCAGGGATAGACAGACGGCCTACACTGTAGACGTGATTTAAATACACGCAGAAGTCGTCCACTGATAGACAGGCGGCCTACACTGTAGACGTGATTTAAATACACGCATAGTCGACTACGGATAGACAGGCGGCCTGCACTGTAGACGTGATTTAAATACACGCAGAAGTCGTCCACGGATAGACAGACGGCCTACACTGTAGACGTGATTTAAATACACGCAGAAGTCGACTACGGATAGATAGGCAGCCTACACCATAGACGTGATTTAAATACACGCAGAAGTCGTCCACGGATAGACAGGCGGCCTACACTACTGTAGACTTGATTTAAATACACGCAGAAGTCGACTACGGATAGATAGGCCGCCTACACCGTAGACGTGATTTAAATACACGCAGAAGTCGTCCATGGATAGACAGACGGCCTACACTGTAGACGTGATTTAAATACACGTAGAAGTCGTCCACGGATAGACAGACGGCCTACACTATAGACGTGATTTAAATACACGCAGAAGTCGTCCATGGATAGACAGGCGGCCTACACTGTAGACATGAGTTAAATACACTCAGAAATCGTCCATGGATAGACAGACGGCCTACACTGTAGACGTGATTTAAATACACGCAGAAGTCGTCCATGGATAGACAGGCGGCCTACACTGTAGACGTGATTTAAATACACGCAGAAGTCGTCCACTGATAGACAGGCGGCCTACACTGTAGACGTGATTTAAATACACGCATAGTCGACTACGGATAGACAGGCGGCCTATACTGTAGACGTGATTTAAATACACGCAAAAGTCATCCACGGATAGACAGACGGCCTACACCGTAGACGTGATTTAAATGCACGCAGAAGTCGTCCATGGATAGACAGACGGCCTACACTGTAGACGTGATTTAAATACACGCAGAAGACGTCCACTGATAGACAGGCGGCTTACACTGTAGACCTGATTTAAATACACGCATAGTCGACTACGGATAGACAGGCGGCCTACACTGTAGACATGATTTAAATACACGCAGAAGTCGTCCACGGATAGACAGACGGCCTACGCTGTAGACGTGATTTAAATACACGCAGAAATCGACTACGGATAGATAGGCGGCCTACACCGTAGACGTGATATAAATACACGCAGAAGTCGACTACGGATAGATAGGCGGCCTACACCGTAGACGTGATTTAAATACACGCAGAAGTCGTCCATGGATAGATAGGCGGCCTACACCGTAGACGTGATTTAAATACACACAGAAGTCGTCCACTGATAGACAGGCGGCCTACACTATAGACGTGATTTAAATGCACGCAGAAAACGTCCATGGATAGACAGGCGGCCTACACTGTAGACATGATTTAAATACATGCAGAAGTCGTCCAGGGATAGACAGACGGCCTACACTGTAGACGTGATTTAAATACACGCAGAAGTCGTCCACTGATAGACAGGCGGCCTACACTGTAGACGTGATTTAAATACACGCATAGTCGACTACGGATAGACAGGCGGCCTGCACTGTAGACGTGATTTAAATACACGCAGAAGTCGTCCACGGATAGACAGACGGCCTACACTGTAGACGTGATTTAAATACACGCAGAAGTCGACTACGGATAGATAGGCAGCCTACACCATAGACGTGATTTAAATACACGCAGAAGTCGTCCACGGATAGACAGGCGGCCTACACTACTGTAGACGTGATTTAAATACACGCAGAAGTCGACTACGGATAGATAGGCCGCCTACACCGTAGACGTGATTTAAATACACGCAGAAGTCGTCCATGGATAGACAGACGGCCTACACTGTAGACGTGATTTAAATACACGTAGAAGTCGTCCACGGATAGACAGACGGCCTACACTATAGACGTGATTTAAATACACGCAGAAGTCGTCCATGGATAGACAGGCGGCCTACACTGTAGACATGATTTAAATACACTCAGAAGTCGTCCATGGATAGACAGACGGCCTACACAGTAGACGTGATTTAAATACACGCAGAAGTCGTCCATGGATAGACAGGCGGCCTACACTGTAGACATGATTTAAATACACTCAGAAGTCGTTCATGGTTAGACAGACGGCCTACACTGTAGACGTGATTTAAATACACGCAGAAGTCGTCCACTGATAGACAGGCGGCCTACAATGTAGACGTGATTTAAATACACGCATAGTCGACTACGGATAGACAGGCGGCCTACACTGTAGACGTGATTTAAATACACGCAGAAGTCATCCACGGATAGACAGACGGCCTACACCGTAGACGTGATTTAAATGAACGCAGAAGTCGTCCATGGATAGACAGACGGCCTACACTGTAAACGTGATTTAAATACACGCAGAAGTCGTCCACTGATAGACAGGCGGCCTACACTGTAGACCTGATTTAAATACACGCATAGTCGACTACGGATAGACAGGCGGCCTACACTGTAGACATGATTTAAATACACGCAGAAGTCATCCACGGATAGACAGACGGCCTACGCTGTAGACGTGATTTAAATACACGCAGAAGTCGACTATGGATAGATAGGCGGCCTACACCGTAGACGTGATTTAAATAGATGCAGAAGTCGACTACGGATAGATAGGCGGCCTACACCGTAGACGTGATTTAAATACACGCAGAAGTCGTCTAGGGATAGACAGACGGCCTACACTGTAGACGTGATTTAAATACACGCAGAAGTCGTCCACTGATAGACAGGCGGCCTACACTGTAGACGTGATTTAAATGCACGCATAGTCGACTACGGATAGACAGGCGGCCTGCACTGTAGACGTGATTTAAACACACGCAGAAGTCGTCCACGGATAGACAGACGGCCTACACTGTAGACGTGATTTAAATACACGCAGAAGTCGACTACGGATAGATAGGCAGCCTACACCGTAGACGTGATTTAAATACACGCAGAACTCGTCCACTGATAGACAGGCGGCCTACACTGCTGTAGACGTGATTTAAATACACGCAGAAGTCGACTACGGATAGATAGGCCGCCTACACCGTAGACGTGATTTAAATACACGCAGAAGTCGTCCATGGATAGACAGACGGCCTACACTGTAGACGTGATTTAAATACACGTAGAAGTCGTCCACGGATAGACAGACGGCCTACACTATAGACGTGATTTAAATACACGCAGAAGTCGTCCATGGATAGACAGGCGGCATACACTGTAGACATGATTTAAATACACTCAGAAGTCGTCCATGGATAGACAGGCGGCCTACACTGTAGACATGATTTAAATACACTCAGAAGTCGTACATGGTTAGACAGACGGCCTACACTGTAGACGTGATTTAAATACACACAGAAGTCGTCCACTGATAGACAGGCAGCCAACACTGTAGACGTGATTTAAATACACGCATAGTCGACTACGGATAGACAGGCGGCCTACACTGTAGACGTGATTTAAATACACGCAGAAGTCATCCACGGATAGACAGACGGCCTACACCGTAGACGTGATTTAAATGCACGTAGAAGTCGTCCATGGATAGACAGACGGCCTACACTGTAGACGTGATTTAAATACACGCAGAAGTCGTCCACTGATAGACAGGCGGCCTACACTGTAGACCTGATTTAAATACACACATAGTCGACTACGGATAGACAGGCGGCCTACACTGTAGACATGATTTAAATACACGCAGAAGTCGTCCACGGATAGACAGACGGCCTACGCTGTAGACGTGATTTAAATACACGCAGAAGTCGACTACGGATAGATAGGCGGCCTACACCGTAGACGTGATTTAAATAGACGCAGAAGTCGACTACGGATAGATAGGCGGCCTACACCGTAGACGTGATTTAAATACACGCAGAAGTCGTCCATGGATAGACAGACGGCCTACACTGTAGACGTGATTTAAAAACACGCAGAAGTCGACTACGAATAGATAGGCGGCCTACACTGTAGACGTGATTTAAATACACGCATAGTCGACTACGAATAGACAGACGGCCTACACCGTAGACGTGATTTAAATACACGCAGAAGTCGTCCATGGATGGACAGACGGCCTACACTATAGACGTGATTTAAATACACTCAGAAGTCGTCCATGGATAGACAGACGGCCTACACTGTAGACGTGATTTAAATACACGCATAGTCGACTACGGATAGACAGGCAGCCTACACCGTAGACGTGATTTAAATACACGCAGAAGTCGTCCATGGATAGACAGACGGCCTACACTGTAGACGTGGTTTAAATACACGCAGAAGTCGTCCACTGATAGACAGGCAGCCTATACTGTAGACGTGATTTAAATACACGCATAGTCGACTACGGATAGACAGGCGGCCTACACTGTAGACGTGATTTAAATACACGCAGAAGTCGTCCAGGGATAGACAGACGGCCTACACTGTAGACGTGATTTAAATACACGCAGAAGTCGTCCACTGATAGACAGGAGGCCTACACTGTAGACGTGATTTAAATACACGCATAGTCGACTACGGATAGACAGGCGGCCTGCACTGTAGACGTGATTTAAATACACGCAGAAGTCGTCCACGGATAGACAGACGGCCGGCCTACACTGTAGACGTGATTTAAATACACGCAGAAGTCGACTACGGATAGATAGGCAGCCTACACCGTAGACGTGATTTAAATACACGCAGAAGTCGTCCACGGATAGACAGGCGGCCTACACTACTGTAGACGTGATTTAAATACACACAGAAGTCGACTACGGATAGATAGGCCGCCTACACCGTAGACGTGATTTAAATACACGCAGAAGTCGTCCATGGATAGACAGACGGCCTACACTGTAGACGTGATTTAAATACACGTAGAAGTCGTCCACGGATAGACAGACGGCCTACACTATAGACGTGATTTAAATACACGCAGAAGTCGTCCATGGATAGACAGGCGGCCTACACTGTAGACATGATTTAAATACACTCAGAAGTCGTCCATGGATAGACAGACGGCATACACTGTAGACGTGATTTAAATACACGCAGAAGTCGTCCATGGATAGACAGGCGGCCTACACTGTAGACATGATTTAAATACACTCAGAAGTCGTTCATGGTTAGACAGACGGCCTACACTGTAGACGTGATTTAAATACACGCAGAAGTCGTCCACTGATAGACAGGCGGCCTACAATGTAGACGTGATTTAAATACACGCATAGTCGACTACGGATAGACAGGCGGCCTACACTGTAGACGTGATTTAAATACACGCAGAAGTCATCCACGGATAGACAGACGGCCTACACCGTAGACGTGATTTAAATGCACGCAGAAGTCGTCCATGGATAGACAGACGGCCTACACTGTAAACGTGATTTAAATACACGCAGAAGTCGTCCACTGATAGACAGACGGCCTACACTGTAGACCTGATTTAAATACACGCATAGTCGACTACGGATAGACAGGCGGCCTACACTGTAGACATGATTTAAATACACGCAGAAGTCATCCACGGATAGACAGACGGCCTACGCTGTAGACGTGATTTAAATACACGCAGAAGTCGACTATGGATAGATAGGCGGCCTACACCGTAGACGTGATTTAAATAGATGCAGAAGTCGACTACGGATAGATAGGCGGCCTACACCGTAGACGTGATTTAAATACACGCAGAAGTCGTCTAGGGATAGACAGACGGCCTACACATGTAGACGTGATTTAAATACACGCAGAAGTCGTCCACTGATAGACAGGCGGCCTACACTGTAGACATGATTTAAATACACGCATAGTAGACTACGGATAGACAGGCGGCCTACACCGTAGACGTGATTTAAATACACTCAGAAGTCGTCCATGGATAGACAGACGGCCTACACTGTAGATGTGATTTAAATACACGCATAGTCGACTACGGATAGACAGACGGCCTACACCATAGACGTGATTTAAATACACGCAGAAGTTGTCCATGGATGGACAGACGGCCTACACTATAGACGTGATTTAAATACACTCAGAAGTCGTCCATGGATAGACAGACGGCCTACACTGTAGACGTGATTTAAATACACGCAGAAGTCGTCCACGGATAGACAGACGGCCTACACTATAGACGTGATTTAAATACACGCAGAAGTCGTCCATGGATAGACAGACGGCCTACTTTGTAGACATGATTTAAATACACTCAGAAGTCGTCCATGGATAGACAGACGGCCTACACTGTAGACGTGATTTAAATACACGCAGAAGTCGTCCACGGATAGACAGACGGCCTACACTATAAACGTGATTTAAATACACGCAGAAGTCGTCCATGGATAGACAGGCGGCCTACACTGTAGACATGATTTAAATACACTCAGAAGTCGTCCATGGATATACAGCCGGCCTACACTGTAGACGTGATTTAAATACACGCAGAAGTCATCCACTGATAGACAGGCGGCCTACACTGTAGACATGATTTAAATACACGCATAGTCGACTACGGATAGACAGGCGGCCTACACCGTAGACGTGATTTAAATACACGCAGAAGTCGTCCATGGATAGACAGACGGCCTACACTGTAGACGTGGTTTAAATACACGCAGAAGTCGTCCACTGATAGACAGGCGGCCTACACTGTAGACGTGATTTAAATAAACGCATAGTCGACTACGGATAGACAGGCGGCCTACACTGTAGACGTGATTTAAATACACGCAGAAGTCGTCCAGGGATAGACAGACGGCCTACACTGTAGACGTGATTTAAATACACGCAGAAGTCGTCCACTGATAGACAGGCGGCCTACACTGTAGACGTGATTGAAATACACGCATAGTCGACTTCGGATAGACAGGCGGCCTGCACTGTAGACGTGATTTAAATACACGCAGAAGTCGTCCACGGATAGACAGACGGCCTACACTGTAGACGTGATTTAAATACACGCAGAAGTCGACTACGGATAGATAGGCAGCCTACACCGTAGACGTGATTTAAATACACGCAGAAGTCGTCCACGGATAGACAGGCGGCCTACACTACTGTAGACGTGATTTAAATACACGTAGAAGTCGTCCACGGATAGACAGACGGCCTACACTATAGACGTGATTTAAATACACGCAGAAGTCGTCCATGGATAGACAGGCGGCCTACACTGTAGACGTGATTTAAATACACGCAGAAGTCGTCCATGGATAGACAGACGGCCTACACTGTAGACGTGATTTAAATACACGTAGAAGTCGACTACGGATAGACAGGCGGCCTACACTGTAGACGTGATTTAAATACACGCAGAAGTCGTCCACGGATAGACAGGCGGCCTACACTGTAGACGTGATTTAAATACACGCAGAAGTCGTCCACGGATAGACAGACGGCCTACACTGTAGACGTGATTTAAATACACGCAGAAGTCGTCCACGGATATACAGACGGCCTACACCGTAGACGTGATTTAATTACACGCAGAAGTCGTCCACGGATAGACAGGCGGCCTACACTGTAGACGTGATTTAAATACACGCATAGTCGACTACGGATAGACAGGCGGCCTACACTGTAGACGTGATTTAAATACACGCATAGTAGACTACGGATAGACAGGCGGCCTACACCGTAGACGTGATTTAAATACACGCAGAAGTCGTCCACTGATAGACAGGCGGCCTACACTGTAGACATGATTTAAATACACGCATAGTAGACTACGGATAGACAGGCGGCCTACACCGTAGACGTGATTTAAATACACTCAGAAGTCGTCCATGGATAGACAGACGGCCTACACTGTAGATGTGATTTAAATACACTCAGAAGTCGTTCATGGTTAGACAGACGGCCTACACTGTAGACGTGATTTAAATACACGCAGAAGTCGTCCACTGATAGACAGGCGGCCTACACTGTAGACGTGATTTAAATACACGCATAGTCGACTACGGATAGACAGGCGGCCTACACTGTAGACGTGATTTAAATACACGCAAAAGTCATCCACGGATAGACAGACGGCCTACACCGTAGACGTGATTTAAATGCACGCAGAAGTCGTCCATGGATAGACAGACGGCCTACACTGTAGACGTGATTTAAATACACGCAGAAGACGTCCACTGATAGACAGGCGGCTTACACTGTAGACCTGATTTAAATACACGCATAGTCGACTACGGATAGACAGGCGGCCTACACTGTAGACATGATTTAAATACACGCAGAAGTCGTCCACGGATAGACAGACGGCCTACGCTGTAGACGTGATTTAAATACACGCAGAAATCGACTACGGATAGATAGGCGGCCTACACCGTAGACGTGATTTAAATACACGCAGAAGTCGACTACGGATAGATAGGCGGCCTACACCGTAGACGTGATTTAAATACACGCAGAAGTCGTCCATGGATAGATAGGCGGCCTACACCGTAGACGTGATTTAAATACACACAGAACTCGTCCACTGATAGACAGGCGGCCTACACTATAGACGTGATTTAAATGCACGCAGAAAACGTCCATGGATAGACAGGCGGCCTACACTGTAGACATGATTTAAATACACTCAGAAGTCGTCCATGGATAGACAGACGGCCTACACTGTAGACGTGATTTAAATATACGAAGAAGTCGTCCACGGATAGACAGACGGCCTACACTGCAGACGTGATTTAAATACACGCATAGTCGACTACGGATAAACAGGCGGCCTACACTGTAGACGTGATTTAAATACACGCAGAAGTCGTCCACGGATAGACAGACGGCCTACACCGTAGACGTGATTTAAATACACGCAAAAGTCGTCCATGGATAGACAGACGGCCTACACTGTAGACGTGATTTAAATACACGCAGAAGTCGTCTACTGATAGACAGGCGGCCTACACTGTAGACGTGATTTAAATACACGCATAGTCGACTACAGATAGACAGGCGGCCTACACTGTAGACATGATTTAAATACACGCAGAAGTCGTCCACGGATAGACAGACGGCCTACACTGTAGACGTGATTTAAATACACGCAGAACTCGACTACGGATAGATAGGCGGCCGACACCGTAGACGTGATTTAAATACACGCAGAAGTCGACTACGGATAGATAGGCGGCCTACACCGTAGACGTGATTTAAATACACGCAGAAGTCGTCCATGGATAGACAGATGGCCTACACTGTAGACGTGATTTAAAAACACGCAGAAGTCGACTACGGATAGATAGGCGGCCTACACCGTAGACGTGATTTAAATACACACGGAAGTCGTCCACTGATAGACAGGCGGCCTACACTGTAGACGTGATTTAAATACACGCATAGTCGACTACGGATAGACAGGCGGCTTACACTGTAGACGTGATTTAAATACACGCAGAAGTCGTCCACGGATAGACAGGCGGCCTACACTGTAGACGTGATTTAAATACACGCAGAAGTCGTCCACGGATAGACAGACGGCCTACACTGTAGACGTGATTTAAATACACGCAGAAGTCGTCCACGGATATACAGACGGCCTACACCGTAGACGTGATTTAAATACACGCAGAAGTCGTCCACGGATAGACAGACGGCCTACACTGTAGACATGATTTAAATACACTCAGAAGTCGTCCATGGATAGACAGCCGGCCTACACTGTAGACGTGATTTAAATACACGCAGAAGTCATCCACTGATAGACAGGCGGCCTACACTGTAGACATGATTTAAATACACGCATAGTCGACTACGGATAGACAGGCGGCCTACACCGTAGACGTGATTTAAATACACGCAGAAGTCGTCCATGGATAGACAGACGGCCTACACTGTAGACGTGGTTTAAATACACGCAGAAGTCGTCCACTGATAGACAGGCGGCCTACACTGTAAACGTGATTTAAATACACGCATAGTCGACTACGGATAGACAGGCGGCCTACACTGTAGACGTGATTTAAATACACGCAGAAGTCGTCCAGGGATAGACAGACGGCCTACACTGTAGACGTGATTTAAATACACGCAGAAGTCGTCCACTGATAGACAGGCGGCCTACACTGTAGACGTGATTTAAATACACGCATAGTCGACTACGGATAGACAGGCGGCCTGCACTGTAGACGTGATTTAAATACACGCATAGTCGACTACGGATAGACAGGCGGCCTACACTGTAGACGTGATTTAAATACACGCAGAAGTCGTCCAGGGATAGACAGACGGCCTACACTGTAGACGTGATTTAAATACACGCATAGTCGACTACGGATAGACAGACGGCCTACACCATAGACGTGATTTAAATACACGCAGAAGTTGTCCATGGATGGACAGACGGCCTACACTATAGACGTGATTTAAATACACTCAGAAGTCGTCCATGGATAGACAGACGGCCTACACTGTAGACGTGATTTAAATACACGCAGAAGTCGTCTACGGATAGACAGACGGCCTACACTATAGACGTGATTTAAATACACGCAGAAGTCGTCCATGGATAGACAGACGGCCTACACTGTAGACATGATTTAAATACACTCAGAAGTCGTCCATGGATAGACAGACGGCCTACACTGTAGACGTGATTTAAATACACGCAGAAGTCGTCCACGGATAGACAGACGGCCTACACTATAGACGTGATTTAAATACACGCAGAAGTCGTCCATGGATAGACAGGCGGCCTACACTGTAGACATGATTTAAATACACTCAGAAGTCGTCCATGGATAGACAGCCGGCCTACACTGTAGACGTGATTTAAATACACGCAGAAGTCATCCACTGATAGACAGGCGGCCTACACTGTAGACATGATTTAAATACACGCATAGTCGACTACGGATAGACAGGCGGCCTACACCGTAGACGTGATTTAAATACACGCAGAAGTCGTCCATGGATAGACAGACGGCCTACACTGTAGACGTGGTTTAAATACACGCAGAAGTCGTCCACTGATAGACAGGCGGCCTACACTGTAAACGTGATTTAAATACACGCATAGTCGACTACGGATAGACAGGCGGCCTACACTGTAGACGTGATTTAAATACACGCAGAAGTCGTCCAGGGATAGACAGACGGCCTACACTGTAGACGTGATTTAAATACACGCAGAAGTCGTCCACTGATAGACAGGCGGCCTACACTGTAGACGTGATTTAAATACACGCATAGTCGACTACGGATAGACAGGCGGCCTGCACTGTAGACGTGATTTAAATACACGCAGAAGTCGTCCACGGATAGACAGACGGCCTACACTGTAGACGTGATTTAAATACACGCAGAAGTCGACTACGGATAGATAGGCAGCCTACACCATAGACGTGATTTAAATACACGCAGAAGTCGTCCACGGATAGACAGGCGGCCTACACTACTGTAGACGTGATTTAAATACACGCAGAAGTCGACTACGGATAGATAGGCCGCCTACACCGTAGACGTGATTTAAATACACGCAGAAGTCGTCCATGGATAGACAGACGGCCTACACTGTAGACGTGATTTAAATACACGTAGAAGTCGTCCACGGATAGACAGACGGCCTACACTATAGACGTGATTTAAATACACGCAGAAGTCGTCCATGGATAGACAGGCGGCCTACACTGTAGACATGATTTAAATACACTCAGAAGTCGTCCATGGATAGACAGACGGCCTACACTGTAGACGTGATTTAAATACACGCAGAAGTCGTCCACTGATAGACAGGCGGCCTACACTGTAGACGTGATTTAAATACACGCATAGTCGACTACGGATAGACAGGCGGCCTACACTGTAGACGTGATTTAAATACACGCAGAAGTCGTCCAGGGATAGACAGACGGCCTACACTGTAGACGTGATTTAAATACACGCATAGTCGACTACGGATAGACAGACGGCCTACACCATAGACGTGATTTAAATACACGCAGAAGTTGTCCATGGATGGACAGACGGCCTACACTATAGACGTGATTTAAATACACTCAGAAGTCGTCCACGGATAGACAGACGGCTACACTGTAGACGTGATTTAAATACACGCAGAAGTCGTCCACGGATAGACAGACGGCCTACACCGTAGACGTGATTTAAATACACGCAGAAGTCGTCCATGGATAGACAGACGGCCTACACTGTAGACGTGATTTAAATACACGCAGAAGTCGTCCACGGATAGACAGACGGCCTACACTGTAGACGTGATTTAAATACACGCAGAAGTCGTCCACGGATAGACAGATGGCCTACACTATAGACGTGATTTAAATACACGCAGAAGTCGTCCATGGATAGACAGACGGCCTACACTGTAGACATGATTTAAATACACTCAGAAGTCGTCCATGGATAGACAGACGGCCTACACTGTAGACGTGATTTAAATACACGCAGAAGTCGTCCACGGATAGACAGACGGCCTACACTATAGACGTGATTTAAATACACGCAGAAGTCGTCCATGGATAGACAGGCGGCCTACACTGTAGACATGATTTAAATACACTCAGAAGTCGTCCATGGATAGACAGCCGACCTACACTGTAGACGTGATTTAAATACACGCAGAAGTCATCCACTGATAGACAGGCGGCCTACACTGTAGACATGATTTAAATACACGCATAGTCGACTACGGATAGACAGGCGGCCTACACCGTAGACGTGATTTAAATACACGCAGAAGTCGTCCATGGATAGACAGACGGCCTACACTGTAGACGTGGTTTAAATACACGCAGAAGTCGTCCACTGATAGACAGGCGGCCTACACTGTAGACGTGATTTAAATACACGCATAGTCGACTACGGATAGACAGGCGGCCTACACTGTAGACGTGATTTAAATACACGCAGAAGTCGTCCAGGGATAGACAGACGGCCTACACTGTAGACGTGATTTAAATACACGCATAGTCGACTACGGATAGACAGACGGCCTACACCATAGACGTGATTTAAATACACGCAGAAGTTGTCCATGGATGGACAGACGGCCTACACTATAGACGTGATTTAAATACACTCAGAAGTCGTCCATGGATAGACAGACGGCCTACACTGTAGACGTGATTTAAATACACGCAGAAGTCGTCTACGGATAGACAGACGGCCTACACTATAGACGTGATTTAAATACACGCAGAAGTCGTCCATGGATAGACAGACGGCCTACACTGTAGACATGATTTAAATACACTCAGAAGTCGTCCATGGATAGACAGACGGCCTACACTGTAGACGTGATTTAAATACACGTAGAAGTCGTCCACGGATAGACAGACGGCCTACACTATAGACGTGATTTAAATACACGCAGAAGTCGTCCATGGATAGACAGGCGGCCTACACTGTAGACATGAGTTAAATACACTCAGAAGAAGTCGTCCATGGATAGACAGACGGCCTACACTGTAGACGTGATTTAAATACACGCAGAAGTCGTCCATGGATAGACAGGCGGCCTACACTGTAGACGTGATTTAAATACACGCAGAAGTCGTCCACTGATAGACAGGCGGCCTACACTGTAGACGTGATTTAAATACACGCATAGTCGACTACGGATAGACAGGCGGCCTATACTGTAGACGTGATTTAAATACACGCAAAAGTCATCCACGGATAGACAGACGGCCTACACCGTAGACGTGATTTAAATGCACGCAGAAGTCGTCCATGGATAGACAGACGGCCTACACTGTAGACGTGATTTAAATACACGCAGAAGACGTCCACTGATAGACAGGCGGCTTACACTGTAGACCTGATTTAAATACACGCATAGTCGACTACGGATAGACAGGCGGCCTACACTGTAGACATGATTTAAATACACGCAGAAGTCGTCCACGGATAGACAGACGGCCTACGCTGTAGACGTGATTTAAATACACGCAGAAATCGACTACGGATAGATAGGCGGCCTACACCGTAGACGTGATTTAAATACACGCAGAAGTCGACTACGGATAGATAGGCGGCCTACACCGTAGACGTGATTTAAATACACGCAGAAGTCGTCCATGGATAGATAGGCGGCCTACACCGTAGACGTGATTTAAATACACACAGAAGTCGTCCACTGATAGACAGGCGGCCTACACTATAGACGTGATTTAAATGCACGCAGAAAACGTCCATGGATAGACAGGCGGCCTACACTGTAGACATGATTTAAATACACTCAGAAGTCGTCCATGGACAGACAGACGGCCTACACTGTAGACGTGATTTAAATATACGAAGAAGTCGTCCACGGATAGACAGACGGCCTACACTGCAGACGTGATTTAAATACACGCATAGTCGACTACGGATAAACAGGCGGCCTACACTGTAGACGTGATTTAAATACACGCAGAAGTCGTCCACGGATAGACAGACGGCCTACACCGTAGACGTGATTTAAATACACGCAAAAGTCGTCCATGGATAGACAGACGGCCTACACTGTAGACGTGATTTAAATACACGCAGAAGTCGTCCACTGATAGACAGGCGGCCTACACTGTAGACGTGATTTAAATACACGCATAGTCGACTACGGATAGACAGGCGGCCTACACTGTAGACATGATTTAAATACACGCAGAAGTCGTCCACGGATAGACAGACGGCCTACACTGTAGACGTGATTTAAATACACGCAGAACTCGACTACGGATAGATAGGCGGCCGACACCGTAGACGTGATTTAAATACACGCAGAAGTCGACTACGGATAGATAGGCGGCCTACACCGTAGACGTGATTTAAATACATGCAGAAGTCGTCCATGGATTGACAGATGGCCTACACTGTAGACGTGATTTAAAAACACGCAGAAGTCGACTACGGATAGATAGGCGGCCTACACCGTAGACGTGATTTAAATACACACGGAAGTCGTCCACTGATAGACAGGCGGCCTACACTGTAGACGTGATTTAAATACACGCATAGTCGACTACGGATAGACAGGCGGCCTACACTGTAGACGTGATTTAAATACACGCAGAAGTCGTCCACGGATAGACAGGCGGCCTACACTGTAGACGTGATTTAAATACACGCAGAAGTCGTCCACGGATAGACAGACGGCCTACACTGTAGACGTGATTTAAATACACGCAGAAGTCGTCCACGGATATACAGACGGCCTACACCGTAGACGTGATTTAATTACACGCAGAAGTCGTCCACGGATAGACAGGCGGCCTACACTGTAGACGTGATTTAAATACACGCATAGTCGACTACGGATAGACAGGCGGCCTACACTGTAGACGTGATTTAAATACACGCATAGTAGACTACGGATAGACAGGCGGCCTACACCGTAGACGTGATTTAAATACACGCAGAAGTCGTCCACTGATAGACAGGCGGCCTACACTGTAGACATGATTTAAATACACGCATAGTAGACTACGGATAGACAGGCGGCCTACACCGTAGACGTGATTTAAATACACTCAGAAGTCGTCCATGGATAGACAGACGGCCTACACTGTAGATGTGATTTAAATACACTCAGAAGTCGTTCATGGTTAGACAGACGGCCTACACTGTAGACGTGATTTAAATACACGCAGAAGTCGTCCACTGATAGACAGGAGGCCTACACTGTAGACGTGATTTAAATACACGCATAGTCGACTACGGATAGACAGGCGGCCTACACTGTAGACGTGATTTAAATACACGCAAAAGTCATCCACGGATATACAGACGGCCTACACCGTAGACGTGATTTAAATGCACGCAGAAGTCGTCCATGGATAGACAGACGGCCTACACTGTAGACGTGATTTAAATACACGCAGAAGACGTCCACTGATAGACAGGCGGCTTACACTGTAGACCTGATTTAAATACACGCATAGTCGACTACGGATAGACAGGCGGCCTACACTGTAGACATGATTTAAATACACGCAGAAGTCGTCCACGGATAGACAGACGGCCTACGCTGTAGACGTGATTTAAATACACGCAGAAATCGACTACGGATAGATAGGCGGCCTACACCGTAGACGTGATTTAAATACACGCAGAAGTCGACTACGGATAGATAGGCGGCCTACACCGTAGACGTGATTTAAATACACGCAGAAGTCGTCCATGGATAGATAGGCGGCCTACACCGTAGACGTGATTTAAATACACACAGAAGTCGTCCACTGATAGACAGGCGGCCTACACTATAGACGTGATTTAAATGCACGCAGAAAACGTCCATGGATAGACAGGCGGCCTACACTGTAGACATGATTTAAATACACTCAGAAGTCGTCCATGGATAGACAGACGGCCTACACTGTAGACGTGATTTAAATATACGAAGAAGTCGTCCACGGATAGACAGACGGCCTACACTGCAGACGTGATTTAAATACATGCATAGTCGACTACGGATAAACAGGCGGCCTACACTGTAGACGTGATTTAAATACACGCAGAAGTCGTCCACGGATAGACAGATGGCCTACACCGTAGACGTGATTTAAATACACGCAAAAGTCGTCCATGGATAGACAGACGGCCTACACTGTAGACGTGATTTAAATACACGCAGAAGTCGTCCACTGATAGACAGGCGGCCTACACTGTAGACGTGATTTAAATACACGCATAGTCGACCACGGATAGACAGGCGGCCTACACTGTAGACATGATTTAAATACACGCAGAAGTCGTCCACGGATAGACAGACGGCCGACACCGTAGACATGATTTAAATACACGCAGAAGTCGACAACGGATAGATAGGTGGCCTACACCGTAGACGTGATTTAAATACACGCAGAAGTCGTCCATGGATAGACAGATGGCCTACACTGTAGACGTGATTTAAAAACACGCAGAAGTCGACTACGGATAGATAGGCGGCCTACACCGTAGACGTGATTTAAATACACACGGAAGTCGTCCACTGATAGACAGGCGGCCTACACTGTAGACGTGATTTAAATACACGCATAGTCGACTACGGATAGACAGGCGGCTTACACTGTAGACGTGATTTAAATACACGCAGAAGTCGTCCACGGATAGACAGGCGGCCTACACTGTAGACGTGATTTAAATACACGCAGAAGTCGTCCACGGATAGACAGACGGCCTACACTGTAGACGTGATTTAAATACACGCAGAAGTCGTCCACGGATATACAGACGGCCTACACCGTAGACGTGATTTAATTACACGCAGAAGTCGTCCACGGATAGACAGACGGCCTACACTGTAGACGTGATTTAAATACACGCAGAAGTCGTACACGGATAGACAGGCGGTATACACTGTAGACGTGATTTAAATACACGCAGAAGTCGTCCATGGATAGACAGGCGGCCTACACTGTAGACGTGATTTAAATACACGCAGAAGTCGACTACGGATAGATAGGCCGCCTACACCGTAGACGTGATTTAAATACACGCAGAAGTCGTCCATGGATAGACAGACGGCCTACACTGTAGACGTGATTTAAATACACGTAGAAGTCGTCCACGGATAGACAGACGGCCTACACTATAGACGTGATTTAAATACACGCAGAAGTCGTCCATGGATAGACAGGCGGCCTACACTGTAGACATGATTTAAATACACTCAGAAGTCGTCCATGGATAGACAGACGGCCTACACTGTAGACGTGATTTAAATACACGCAGAAGTCGTCCATGGATAGACAGGCGGCCTACACTGTAGACATGATTTAAATACACTCAGAAGTCGTTCATGGTTAGACAGACGGCCTACACTGTAGACGTGATTTAAATACACGCAGAAGTCGTCCACTGATAGACAGGCGGCCTACACTGTAGACGTGATTTAAATACACGCATAGTCGACTACGGATAGACAGGCGGCCTACACTGTAGACGTGATTTAAATACACGCAAAAGTCATCCACGGATAGACAGACGGCCTACACCGTAGACGTGATTTAAATGCACGCAGAAGTCGTCCATGGATAGACAGACGGCCTACACTGTAGACGTGATTTAAATACACGCAGAAGACGTCCACTGATAGACAGGCGGCTTACACTGTAGACCTGATTTAAATACACGCATAGTCGACTACGGATAGACAGGCGGCCTACACTGTAGACATGATTTAAATACATGCAGAAGTCGTCCACGGATAGACAGACGGCCTACGCTGTAGACGTGATTTAAATACACGCAGAAATCGACTACGGATAGATAGGCGGCCTACACCGTAGACGTGATTTAAATACACGCAGAAGTCGACTACGGATAGATAGGCGGCCTACACCGTAGACGTGATTTAAATACACACAGAAGTCGTCCACTGATAGACAGGCGGCCTACACTATAGACGTGATTTAAATGCACGCAGAAAACGTCCATGGATAGACAGGCGGCCTACACTGTAGACATGATTTAAATACACTCAGAAGTCGTCCATGGATAGACAGACAGCCTACACTGTAGACGTGATTTAAATATACGAAGAAGTCGTCCACGGATAGACAGACGGCCTACACTGCAGACGTGATTTAAATACACGCATAGTCGACTACGGATAAACAGGCGGCCTACACTGTAGACGTGATTTAAATACACGCAGAAGTCGTCCACGGATAGACAGACGGCCTACACCGTAGACGTGATTTAAATACACGCAAAAGTCGTCCATGGATAGACAGACGGCCTACACTGTAGACGTGATTTAAATACACGCAGAAGTCGTCCACTGATAGACAGGCGGCCTACACTGTAGACGTGATTTAAATACACGCATAGTCGACTACGGATAGACAGGCGTCCTACACTGTAGACATGATTTAAATACACGCAGAAGTCGTCCACGGATAGACAGACGGCCTACACTGTAGACGTGATTTAAATACACGCAGAACTCGACTACGGATAGATAGGCGGCCGACACAGTAGACGTGATTTAAATACACGCAGAAGTCGACTACGGATAGATAGGCGGCCTACACCGTAGACGTGATTTAAACACACGCAGAAGTCGTCCATGGATAGACAGATGGCCTACACTGTAGACGTGATTTAAAAACACGCAGAAGTCGACTACGGATAGATAGGCGGCCTACACCGTAGACGTGATTTAAATACACACGGAAGTCGTCCACTGATAGACAGGCGGCCTACACTGTAGACGTGATTTAAATACACGCATAGTCGACTACGGATAGACAGGCGGCCTACACTGTAGACGTGATTTAAATACACACAGAAGTCGTCCACGGATAGACAGGCGGCCTACACTGTAGACGTGATTTAAATACACGCAGAAGTCGTCCACGGATAGACAGACGGCCTACACTGTAGACGTGATTTAAATACATGCAGAAGTCGTCCACGGATATACAGACGGCCTACACCGTAGACGTGATTTAATTACACGCAGAAGTCGTCCACGGATAGACAGACGGCCTACACTGTAGACGTGATTTAAATACACGCAGAAGTCGTACACGGATAGACAGGCGGTATACACTGTAGACGTGATTTAAATACACGCAGAAGTCGTCCATGGATAGACAGGCGGCCTACACTGTAGACGTGATTTAAATACACGCAGAAGTCGACTACGGATAGATAGGCCGCCTACCGTAGACGTGATTTAAATACACGCAGAAGTCGTCCATGGATAGACAGACGGCCTACACTGTAGACGTGATTTAAATACACGTAGAAGTCGTCCACGGATAGACAGACGGCCTACACTATAGACGTGATTTAAATACACGCAGAAGTCGTCCATGGATAGACAGGCGGCCTACACTGTAGACATGATTTAAATACACTCAGAAGTCGTCCATGGATAGACAGACGGCCTACACTGTAGACGTGATTTAAATACACGCAGAAGTCGTCCATGGATAGACAGGCGGCCTACACTGTAGACATGATTTAAATACACTCAGAAGTCGTTCATGGTTAGACAGACGGCCTACACTGTAGACGTGATTTAAATACACGCAGAAGTCGTCCACTGATAGACAGGCGGCCTACACTGTAGACGTGATTTAAATACACGCATAGTCGACTACGGATAGACAGGCGGCCTACACTGTAGACGTGATTTAAATACACGCAAAAGTCATCCACGGATAAACAGACGGCCTACACCGTAGACGTGATTTAAATGCACGCAGAAGTCGTCCATGGATAGACAGACGGCCTACACTGTAGACGTGATTTAAATACACGCAGAAGACGTCCACTGATAGACAGGCGGCTTACACTGTAGACCTGATTTAAATACACGCATAGTCGACTACGGATAGACAGGCGGCCTACACTGTAGACATGATTTAAATACACGCAGAAGTCGTCCACGGATAGACAGACGGCCTACGCTGTAGACGTGATTTAAATACACGCAGAAATCGACTACGGATAGATAGGCGGCCTACACCGTAGACGTGATTTAAATACACGCAGAAGTCGACTACGGATAGATAGGCGGCCTACACCGTAGACGTGATTTAAATACACGCAGAAGTCGTCCATGGATAGATAGGCGGCCTACACCGTAGACGTGATTTAAATACACACAGAAGTCGTCCACTGATAGACAGGCGGCCTACACTATAGACGTGATTTAAATGCACGCAGAAAACGTCCATGGATAGACAGGCGGCCTACACTGTAGACGTGATTTAAATATACGAAGAAGTCGTCCACGGATAGACAGACGGCCTACACTGCAGACGTGATTTAATACACGCATAGTCGACTA
>NW_003138725.1:0-26420 GCF_000003605.2 Saccoglossus kowalevskii
GAGTAGGGCTTGATTTGGGTTTTTCTTATAACCCGGACAGGTCCCATGGGCTCATGTACTGTACGTGAGTAGGGTTTGATTTGGGTTTTCTTATAACTGACAGGTCCCATGTACTGTACGTGAGTAGGGTTTGATTTGGGTACTCTTATAAACCTGATATGTTTCACTTAAGATAATTAACCTAATGAATAAATCATTGTACACATTATCAGTAGTACTTAAACAATATAAACTATAGCTGCAATGATCTTTCACTAATTTGTCGAAATTTGATATAACTATGTCTTATAGTTGATAAATGTATTTCAATCACATCATTACAGATACAATTTTTTACCCAATGTACTGTGGAATGCGGTACACTGAGTAACAAATCCAGGAACAAATGAACCATCTCTTCTACCTGGTTGGAATAACTTCTTTTGAACCTGGTTATTGACACGAGATAAAATCGACTGAAGATCTTCTCTTTCTGAATATTTTTCAATATTTTCAACTAAGATACTGATATACCAAGACCCCTCAGTTTTAGTTCTCCATGACACATGCCCCGGTGTAGTGGAATACCCGATACAAAAATCAGCCTCATTGGCTGTAATGCTAGATTTAGCATCAGTCACTGCATCATATTGAGCATCAGCAACTGCTGCCATTTTGTATGACCCCTGACATGCCTGAATGAAAAATAATTTAGGTTTTCCCATTAGACTTGGACATGCAATTGCATTGAAATGACTGGTGAGATCCTTTACAATGACACGGTTCCCATCAACCCCACACACTACGCCTTCTTCACCATGTGATAGAATACACACTATGATACAATCTGCTTTGCTGTGGTCTTGACTACTTATGTCTCGAATTGCACCATACATTTGATGGCCAGTCAGGTCATTGAACACATGTACTTTGAATCCCTTTCTTTGAAATAATTGCTCCAACTTCTCTGAAAAAAAATACAAAATTTTATAAAATCATCATTCCTATTCTATCAGTTAATAGTTGTGGCTAATCCTGAAATATAGGAAAACATTTTCATTTGTCTCTGATAATTACTTTAAAAATGTGGTGTTACAACAAAGTGACTGCAATGAATGAATGTCAAGTTTTTAAAACATTATCGTTTACTTTGATGGTAGCCATGGTGTTTTTTTGTCACTGAATTTTCTTAAATCTTTGTTATAAGATTGATTACATATACAATGTTTTTAATTTCAAAAAAATAATACTCCAAACTAGAGATGATACACTGTAGTATTTGCTCCACTGTTGACATTGTCCGCCAAGCCAAGCAATTTTAATCAAACAGACGAACAAAGAAATGAAGAGAGGAGTGACAGAATAGAATGAAATGAACAAACTGTCGGTCAGTCGGGTTCCATTCAATATCTCCTCCTCTTTCTGACTATTCATCCGAACATTTCATGATATATAAGATTTGAGAGAATAACAAAATTGCATGTTCTGCATTACTTACTGCCGTCAATTTCTGTGCCATATCTATTGTGCTTTGTATTGTGGAATGTGTGGTTATTTATGATAATAGCCTGGCCTTTTTTTCTAATATCATATTTTGGGATATCTAAAGAAAGAAAAAGTAAATCAATAATCTGTAACCTATATGTGGTGTGAAAACATTTGGAGGCAATGATAAAGACATAAATGTCATTGTTTCTATCTTTGAAAATAGAATACATATCATATACATAGACTTACATATCATAAATAACTAACTGGCAAATCATGTTTACAGTATCGGCCATGGTATTTCAGAGAATTCAGCCATTTTGAATCAAATCACAAACAAACTGAGGAGCCTTTTATGTGTGATGTAATTATTTTTATAAAAAGTTTGAAAAGAATCAGAATAGAATATATAGTAAAAATTACATCAGAAATTAGTCTAGTATTATAGCCAAAACATTATTCCATAATTAATATTCATCTCTCTGAAATAAAGTCGTATTTTATTTTGACCTATGTTACCCAGTGTTTCTACAGTGACAGACGGTGTTGTCACCAGTGTTGCTACATGTCAAACAGTGTTGTCATTCATGTTGCTCAGCATTGCTACAGAGATATCTTGCGACCTGGCAAACAGAGATTTGAAGTATTTTTCTAGAAATGCATCATTTGTTGTCCATTCCCATATACACCAGTAAGAGCATATTTTAGAAGCATTTATTCCGGAGGTATGTTTATTTGGAACATGAGAGTAGATTCTTCCCCCTCCCCCCACACCGGTCTTGCTGCAGCACTTTGCACTGCCTAGGGCCTTTTTATTTTATTATTTGGCCTGTTGTTACAAGAGTATGGCCAGCTATTTCACACATTATTGTCACCTGTGGTGCTAGATATCACACAATACTGTCACCTGTGCTGCTGGATAACACACATTATTGTCACCTGTGTTGTCAAATATCACACAGTACTGTCTTATGTGTTGCTAGATATCACACAGTATTGTCACCTGTGTTGCTAGATATCACACAGTATTGTTTCCTGTGTTGTTAGATATCACCCTGTATTGTCACCTGTGTTGCTAGATATCACACAATATTGTCACCTGTGTTGTTAGATATCACACTGTATTGTCACCTGTGTTGTTAGATATCACACAGTATTGTCACCTGTGCTGTTAGATATCACACAGTGTTGTCACCTGTGTTGCTAGATATCACACTGTATTGTCACCTGTGTTGCTAGGTATCACAGTGTTGTCACCTGTGTTGCTAGATATCACACAGTGTTGTCACCTGTGTTGCTAGATACCGCACAATATTGTCACCTGTGTTGTTAGATACCACACTGTATTGTCACCTGTGTTGCTAGATATCAAACAGTATTGTTTCCTGTGTTGTTAGATATCACACTGTATTGTCACCTGTGTTGCTAGATATCACACAATATTGTCACCTGTGTTGTTAGATATCACACTGTATTGTCATCTGTGTTGCTAGATATCACACAGTATTGTCGCCTGTGCTGTTAGATATCACACAGTGTTGTCACCTGTGTTGCTAGATATCACACTGTATTGTCACCAGTGTTGCTAGATATCACACTGTATTGTCACCTGTGTTGCTAGATATCACACAATATTGTCACCTGTGTTGTTAGATATCACACTGTATTGTCACCTGTGCTGTTAGATATCACACAGTATTGTTACCTGTGCTGTTAGATATCACACAGTATTGTCACCTGTGCTGTTAGATATCACACAGTATTGTTACCTGTGCTGTTAGATATCACACAATATTGTCACCTGTGTTGCTAGATATCAAACAGTATTGTCATCTGTGTTGCTAGATATCACACAATATTGTCATATGTGTTGCTAGGTATCACAGTGTTGTCACCTGTGTTGCTAGATATCACACAGTGTTGTCACCTGTGTTGCTAGATACCGCACAATATTGTCACCTGTGTTGTTAGATATCACACTGTATTGTCACCTGTGTTGCTAGATATCACACAGTATTGTCACCTGTGTTGCTAGATATCACACAGTATTGTTCCCTGTGTTGTTAGATATCACACTGTATTGTCACCTATGTTGCTAGATATCGCACAATATTGTCACCTGTGTTGTTAGATATCACACAATATTGTCATATGTGTTGCTAGGTATCAGTGTTGTCACCTGTGTTGCTAGATATCACACAGTGTTGTCACCTGTGTTGCTAGATACCGCACAATATTGTCACCTGTGTTGTTAGATATCACACTGTATTGTCACCTGTGTTGCTAGATATCACACAGTATTGTCACCTGTGTTGCTAGATATCACACAGTATTGTTTCCTGTGTTGTTAGATATCACACTGTATTGTCACCTGTGTTGCTAGATATCGCACAATATTGTCACCTGTGTTGTTAGATATCACACAGTATTGTCATCTGTGTTGTTAGATATCACACAGTACTGTCACCTGTATTGCTAGATATCACACAGTATTGCCACCTGTGTTGCCAGATATCAAACAGTATTGTCATCTGTGTTGCTAGATATCAAACAGTATTGTCATATGTGTTGCTAGGTATCACAGTGTTGTCACCTGTGTTGCTAGATATCACACAGTGTTGTCACCTGTGTTGCTAGATACCGCACAATATTGTCACCTGTGTTGTTAGATATCACACTGTATTGTCACCTGTGTTGCTAGATATCACACAGTATTGTCACCTGTGTTGCTAGATATCACACAGTATTGTTTCCTGTGTTGTTAGATATCACACTGTATTGTCACCTGTGTTGCTAGATATCACACAATATTGTCACCTGTGTTGTTAGATATCACACTGTATTGTCACCTGTGTTGCTAGATATCACACAGTATTGTCACCTGTGTTGCTAGATATCGCACAGTATTGTTTCCTGTGTTGTTAGATATCACATTGTATTGTCACCTGTGTTGCTATATATCACACAATATTGCCACCTGTGTTGTTAGATATCACACTGTATTGTCACCTGTGTTGCTAGATATCACACAGTATTGTCACCTGTGCTGTTAGATATCACACAGTGTTGTCACCTGTGTTGCTAGATACCGCACAATATTGTCACCTGTGTTGTTAGATATCACACTGTATTGTCACCTGTGTTGCTAGATATCACACAGTATTGTCACCTGTGTTGCTAGATATCACACAGTATTGTTTCCTGTGTTGTTAGATATCACACTGTATTGTCACCTGTGTTGCTAGATATCACACAATATTGTCACCTGTGTTGTTAGATATCACACTGTATTGTCACCTGTGTTGCTAGATATCACACAGTATTGTCACCTGTGCTGTTAGATATCGCACAGTGTTGTCACCTGTGTTGCTATATATCACACAGTATTGTCACCTGTGTTGCTAGATATCACACAATATTGTCACCTGTGTTGTTAGATATCACACTGTATTGTCACCTGTGTTGCTAGATATCACACAGTATTGTCACCTGTGCTGTTAGATATCACACAGTATTGTCACCTGTGTTGCTAGATATCACACTGTATTGTCACCTGTGTTGCTAGATATCACACAATATTGTCACCTGTGTTGTTAGATATCACACTGTATTGTCACCTGTGTTGCTAGATATCACACAGTATTGTCACCTGTGTTGCTAGATATCACACAGTATTGTCACCTGTGCTGTTAGATATCACACAGTATTGTCACCTGTGCTGTTAGATATCACACAGTATTGTCACCTGTGCTGTTAGATATCACACAGTATTGTTACCTGTGCTGTTAGATATCACACAATATTGTCACCTGTGCTGTTAGATATCACACAGTATTGTTACCTGTGCTGTTAGATATCACACAATATTGTCACCTGTGTTGCTAGATATCAAACAGTATTGTCATCTGTGTTGCTAGATATCACACAATATTGTCATATGTGTTGCTAGGTATCACAGTGTTGTCACCTGTGTTGCTAGATATCACACAGTGTTGTCACCTGTGTTGCTAGATACCGCACAATATTGTCACCTGTGTTGTTAGATATCACACTGTATTGTCACCTGTGTTGCTAGATATCACACAGTATTGTCACCTGTGTTGCTAGATATCACACAGTATTGTTCCCTGTGTTGTTAGATATCACACTGTATTGTCACCTATGTTGCTAGATATCGCACAATATTGTCACCTGTGTTGTTAGATATCACACAATATTGTCATATGTGTTGCTAGGTATCACAGTGTTGTCACCTGTGTTGCTAGATATCACACAGTGTTGTCACCTGTGTTGCTAGATACCGCACAATATTGTCACCTGTGTTGTTAGATATCACACTGTATTGTCACCTGTGTTGCTAGATATCACACAGTATTGTCACCTGTGTTGCTAGATATCACACAGTATTGTTTCCTGTGTTGTTAGATATCACACTGTATTGTCACCTGTGTTGCTAGATATCGCACAATATTGTCACCTGTGTTGTTAGATATCACACAGTATTGTCATCTGTGTTGTTAGATATCACACAGTACTGTCACCTGTATTGCTAGATATCACACAGTATTGCCACCTGTGTTGCCAGATATCAAACAGTATTGTCATCTGTGTTGCTAGATATCAAACAGTATTGTCATATGTGTTGCTAGGTATCACAGTGTTGTCACCTGTGTTGCTAGATATCACACAGTGTTGTCACCTGTGTTGCTAGATACCGCACAATATTGTCACCTGTGTTGTTAGATATCACACTGTATTGTCACCTGTGTTGCTAGATATCACACAGTATTGTCACCTGTGTTGCTAGATATCACACAGTATTGTTTCCTGTGTTGTTAGATATCACACTGTATTGTCACCTGTGTTGCTAGATATCACACAATATTGTCACCTGTGTTGTTAGATATCACACTGTATTGTCACCTGTGTTGCTAGATATCACACAGTATTGTCACCTGTGTTGCTATATATCGCACAGTATTGTTTCCTGTGTTGTTAGATATCACATTGTATTGTCACCTGTGTTGCTAGATATCACACAATATAGCCACCTGTGTTGTTAGATATCACACTGTATTGTCACCTGTGTTGCTAGATATCACACAGTATTGTCACCTGTGCTGTTAGATATCACACAGTGTTGTCACCTGTGTTGCTAGATACCGCACAATATTGTCACCTGTGTTGTTAGATATCACACTGTATTGTCACCTGTGTTGCTAGATATCACACAGTATTGTCACCTGTGTTGCTAGATATCACACAGTATTGTTTCCTGTGTTGTTAGATATCACACTGTATTGTCACCTGTGTTGCTAGATATCACACAATATTGTCACCTGTGTTGTTAGATATCACACTGTATTGTCACCTGTGTTGCTAGATATCACACAGTATTGTCACCTGTGCTGTTAGATATCGCACAGTGTTGTCACCTGTGTTGCTATATATCACACAGTATTGTCACCTGTGTTGCTAGATATCACACAATATTGTCACCTGTGTTGTTAGATATCACACTGTATTGTCACCTGTGTTGCTAGATATCACACAGTATTGTCACCTGTGCTGTTAGATATCACACAGTATTGTCACCTGTGCTGTTGGATACCACACAGTATTGTCACCTGTGTTGCTAGATATCACACAGTATTGTCACCTGTGTTGCTAGATATCACACAATATTGTTTCCTGTTTTGTTAGATATCACACTGTATTGTCACCTGTGTTGCTAGATATCACACAATATTGTCACCTGTGTTGCTAGATATCACACTGTATTGTCACCTGTGTTGCTAGATATCACACAATATTGTCACCTGTGTTGTTAGATATCACACTGTATTGTCACCTGTGTTGCTAGATATCACACAGTATTGTCACCTGTGTTGCTAGATATCACACAGTATTGTTTCCTGTGTTGTTAGGTATCACATTGTATTGTCACCTGTGTTGCTAGATATCACACAATATTGTCACCTGTGTTGTTAGATATCACACTGTATTGTCACCTGTGTTGCTAGATATCACACAGTATTTTCACCTGTGCTGTTAGATATCACACAGTGTTGTCACCTGTGTTGCTAGATACCGCACAATATTGTCACCTGTGTTGTTAGATATCACACTGTATTGTCACCTGTGTTGCTAGATATCACACAGTATTGTCACCTGTGTTGCTAGATATCACACAGTATTGTTTCCTGTGTTGTTAGATATCACACTGTATTGTCACCTGTGTTGCTAGATATCACACAATATTGTCACCTGTGTTGTTAGATATCACACTGTATTGTCACCTGTGTTGCTAGATATCACACAGTATTGTCACCTGTGCTGTTAGATATCGCACAGTGTTGTCACCTGTGTTGCTAGATATCACACAGAATTGTCACCTGTGTTGCTAGATATCACACAATATTGTCACCTGTGTTGTTAGATATCACACTGTATTGTCTCCTGTGTTGCTAGATATCACACAATATTGTCACCTGTGTTGTTAGATATCACACTGTATTGTCACCTGTGTTGCTAGATATCACACAGTATTGTCACCTGTGCTGTTAGATATCACACAATATTGTCACCTGTGTTGTTAGATATCACACTGTATTGTCACCTGTGTTGCTAGATATCACACAGTATTGTCACCTGTGCTGTTAGATATCACACAGTATTGTCACCTGTGCTGTTGGATACCACACAGTATTGTCACCTGTGTTGCTAGATATCACACAGTATTGTCACCTGTGTTGCTAGATATCACACAATATTGTTTCCTGTTTTGTTAGATATCACACTGTATTGTCACCTGTGTTGCTAGATATCACACAATATTGTCACCTGTGTTGCTAGATATCACACTGTATTGTCACCTGTGTTGCTAGATATCACACAATATTGTCACCTGTGTTGTTAGATATCACACTGTATTGTCACCTGTGTTGCTAGATATCACACAGTATTGTCACCTGTGTTGCTAGATATCACACAGTATTGTTTCCTGTGTTGTTAGGTATCACATTGTATTGTCACCTGTGTTGCTAGATATCACACAATATTGTCACCTGTGTTGTTAGATATCACACTGTATTGTCACCTGTGTTGCTAGATATCACACAGTATTGTCACCTGTGCTGTTAGATATCACACAGTGTTGTCACCTGTGTTGCTAGATACCGCACAATATTGTCACCTGTGTTGTTAGATATCACACTGTATTGTCACCTGTGTTGCTAGATATCACACAGTATTGTCACCTGTGTTGCTAGATATCACACAGTATTGTTTCCTGTGTTGTTAGATATCACACTGTATTGTCACCTGTGTTGCTAGATATCACACAATATTGTCACCTGTGTTGTTAGATATCACACTGTATTGTCACCTGTGTTGCTAGATATCACACAGTATTGTCACCTGTGCTGTTAGATATCGCACAGTGTTGTCACCTGTGTTGCTAGATATCACACAGTATTGTCACCTGTGTTGCTAGATATCACACAATATTGTCACCTGTGTTGTTAGATATCACACTGTATTGTCACCTGTGTTGCTAGATATCACACAGTATTGTCACCTGTGCTGTTAGATATCACACAGTATTGTCACCTGTGCTGTTGGATACCACACAGTATTGTCACCTGTGTTGCTAGATATCACACAGTATTGTCACCTGTGTTGCTAGATATCACACAATATTGTTTCCTGTTTTGTTAGATATCACACTGTATTGTCACCTGTGTTGCTAGATATCACACAATATTGTCACCTGTGTTGCTTGATATCACACTGTATTGTCACCTGTGTTGCTAGATATCACACAATATTGTCACCTGTGTTGTTAGATATCACACTGTATTGTCACCTGTGCTGTTAGATATCACACAGTATTGTTACCTGTGCTGTTAGATATCACACAGTATTGTCACCTGTGTTGCTAGATATCAAACAGTATTGTCATCTGTGTTGCTAGATATCAATCAGTATTGTCATATGTGTTGCTAGGTATCACAGTGTTGTCACCTGTGTTGCTAGATATCACACAGTGTTGTCACCTGTGTTGCTAGATACCGCACAATATTGTCACCTGTGTTGTTAGATATCACACAGTATTGCCACTTGTGTTGCTAGATATCAAACAGTATTGCCATCTGTGTTGCTAGATATCAAACAGTATTGTCATATGTGTTGCTAGGTATCACAGTGTTGTCACCTGTGTTGCTAGATATCACACAGTGTTGTCACCTGTGTTGCTAGATGCCGCACAATATTGTCACCTGTGTTGTTAGATATCACACTGTATTGTCACCTGTGTTGCTAGATATCACACAGTATTGTCACCTGTGTTGCTAGATATCACACCGTATTGTTTCCTGTGTTGTTAGATATCACACTGTATTGTCACCTTTGTTGCTAGATATCGCACAATATTGTCACCTGTGTTGTTAGATATCACACAGTATTGTCATCTGTGTTGTTAGATATCACACAGTACTGTCACCTGTGTTGCTAGATATCACACAGTATTGCCACCTGTGTTGCTAGATATCAAACAGTATTGTCATCTGTGTTGCTAGATATCAAACAGTATTGTCATATGTGTTGCTAGATATCACACAGTATTGTCACCTGTGTTGCTAGATATCACACAGTATTGTTTCCTGTGTTGTTAGATATCACACAGTATTGTCACCTGTGTTGCTAGATATCACACAATATTGTCACCTGTGTTGTTAGATATAACACTGTATTGTCACCTGTGTTGCTAGATATCACACAGTATTGTCACCTGTGCTGTTAGATATCACACAGTGTTGTCACCTGTGTTGCTAGATATCACACTGTATTGTCACCTGTGTTGCTAGATATCACACAATATTGTCACCTGTGTTGTTAGATATCACACTGTATTGTCACCTGTGTTGCTAGATATCACACAGTATTGTCACTTGTGCTGTTAGATATCACACAGTATTGTCACCTGTGCTGTTAGATATCACACAGTATTGTCACCTGTGCTGTTAGATATCACACAGTATTGTCACCTGTGCTGTTAGATATCACACAGTATTGTTACCTGTGCTGTTAGATATCACACAATATTGTCACCTGTGCTGTTAGATATCACACAGTATTGTTTCCTGTGCTGTTAGATATCACACAATATTGTCACCTGTGTTGCTAGATATCACACAATATTGTCACCTGTGTTGCTAGATATCACACAATATTGTCACCTGTGTTGTTAGATATCACACAGTATTGTCACCTGTGTTGCTAGATATCACACAGTATTGTCACCTGTGTTGCTAGATATCACACAGTATTGTCACCAGTGTGGCTAGATATCACACTGTATTGTCACCTGTGTTGCTAGACATCGCACAATCTTGTCACCTGTGTTGTTAGATATCACACAGTACTGTCACCTTTGTTGCTAGATATCACACAGTATTGCCACCTGTGTTGCTAGATATCACAGAGTATTGTCACCTGTGCTGTTAGATATCACACAGTGTTGTCACCTGTGTTGCTAGATATCACACTGTATTGTCACCTGTGTTGCTAGATATCACACAATATTGTCACCTGTGTTGTTAGATATCACACTGTATTGTCACCTGTGTTGATAGATATCACACAGTATTGTCTCCTGTGCTGTTAGATATCACACAGTATTGTCACCTGTGCTGTTAGATATCACACAGTATTGTCACCTGTGCTGTTAGATATCACACAGTATTGTTACATGTGCTGTTAGATATCACACAGTATTGCCACCTGTGTTGCTAGATATCAAACAGTATTGTCATATGTGTTGCTAGGTATCACAGTGTTGTCACCTGTGTTGCTAGATATCACACAGTATTGTCATATGTGTTGCTAGATATCACACAGTATTGTCACCTGTGTTGCTAGATACCACACTGTATTGTCACCTGTGTTGCTAGATATTACACAGTATTGTCACATGTGTTGCTAGATATCTGATGAAATTGTGACCTGTGTTATTAGATATCTGGTCATATTGTTTCCTGGGTTGAAATATATCTCACTGTATTGTTCCCTGTGTTGTAAGATATCACACCATATTGTGTACTGTCTGGTTAGATATCTGACTGTATTGTCTCCTGTGATGTGAGATATCCTCACTGATTGCTTTCTGTGCTGGAAAATAGCCCAGCCTGCTGTCTTCTGGATTCCTAGATATAACAAAGTATTGTCACCAGTGTTGCTAGATATCCTACAATATTGTCACCTGTTTTACTAGATATAACACAGTATTGTCACCAGTGTTGCTAGATACTACACAGTATTGTCACCTGTGTTGCTAGATATCACACAGTATTGTCACCAGTGTTGCTAGATATCGCACAATCTTGTCACCTGTGTTGTTAGATATCACACAGTACTGTCACCTTTGTTGCTAGATATCACACAGTATTGCCACCTGTGTTGCTAGATATCACACAGTGTTGTCGCCTGTGTTGCTAGATATCACACTGTATTGTCACCTGTGTTGCTAGATATCACACAATATTGTCACCTGTGTTGCTAGATATCACACAGTATTGCCACCTGTGTTGCTAGATATCAAACAGTATTGTCACCTGTGTTGCTAGATATCACACAGTATTGTCACCTGTGTTGCTAGATATCACACAGTAATGTTTCCTGTGTTGTTAGATATCACCCAATACTGTCACCTGTGTTGCTAGATATCACAGAGTATTGTCACCTGTGTTGCTAGGTATCAAACAGTATTGTCACCAGTGTTGCTAGATATAACAAAGTATTGTCACCAGTGTTGCTAGATATCCTACAATATTGTCACCTGTTTTACTAGATATAACAGTATTGTCACCAGTGTTGCTAGATACTACACAGTATTGTCACCTGTGTTGCTAGATATCACACAGTATTGTCACCTGTGTTGCTAGATATCACACAGTATTGTTTCCTGTGTTGTTAGATATCACCCAATACTGTCACCCGTGTTGCTAGATATCACACAGTATTGTCACCTGTGTTGCTAGATATCAAACAGTATTGTCATCTGTGTTGCTAGGTATCACACAGTGTTGTCACCTGTGTTGCTAGATATCACAGAGTATTGTCACCTGTGTTGCTAGATATCAAACAGTATTGTCATCTGTGTTGCTAGGTATCACACAGTATTGTCACCTGTGTTGCCAGATATCGCACATTATTGTCACCTGTGTTGCTAGATATAACAAAGTATTGTCACCAGTGTTGCTAGATATCCTACAATATTGTCACCTGTTTTACTAGATATAACACAGTATTGTCACCAGTGTTGCTAGATATTACACAGTATTGTCACCTGTGTTGCTAGATATCACACAGTATTGTCACCAGTGTTGCTAGATATCACACTGTATTGTCACCTGTGTTGCTAGACATCGCACAATCTTGTCACCTGTGTTGTTAGATATCACACAGTACTGTCACCTTTGTTGCTAGATATCACACAGTATTGCCACCTGTGTTGCTGGATATCACACAGTATTGTCACCTGTGCTGTTAGATATCACACAGTATTGTTACCTGTGCTGTTAGATATCACACAGTATTGCCATCTGTGTTGCTAGATATCAAACAGTATTGTCATCTGTGTTGCTAGATATCAAACAGTACTGTCATATGTGTTGCTTGGTATCACAGTGTTGTCACCTGTGTTGCTAGATATCACACAGTGTTGTCACCTGTGTTGCTAGATGCCGCACAATATTGTCACCTGTGTTGTTAGATATCACACTGTATTGTCACCTGTGTTGCTAGATATCACACAGTATTGTCACCTGTGTTGCTAGATATCACACAGTATTGTTTCCTGTGTTGTTAGATATCACACTGTATTTTAACCTGTGTTGCTAGATATCACACAATATTGTCACCTGTGTTGTTAGATATCACACTGTATTGTCACCTGTGTTGCTAGATATCACACAGTATTGTCACCTGTGTTGCTAGGTATCACAGTGTTGTCACCTGTGTTGCTAGATATCACACAGTGTTGTCACCTGTGTTGCTAGATACCGCACAATATTGTCACCTGTGTTGTTAGATATCACACTGTATTGTCACCTGTGTTGCTAGATATCACACAATATTGTCACCTGTGTTGTTAGATATCACACTGTATTGTCATCTGTGTTGCTAGATATCACACAGTATTGTCACCTGTGCTGTTAGATATCACACAGTGTTGTCACCTGTGTTGTTAGATATCACACTGTATTGTCACCTGTGTTGCTAGATATCACACAGTATTGTCACCTGTGCTGTTAGATATCACACTGTATTGTCACCTGTGCTGTTAGATATCACACAGTATTGTCACCTGTGCTGTTAGATATCACACAGTATTGTCACCTGTGCTGTTAGATGTCACACAGTATTGTCACCAGTGTTGCTAGATATCCTACAATATTGTCACCTGTTTTACTAGATATAAACACAGTATTGTCACCAGTGTTGCTAGATACTACACAGTATTGTCACCTGTGTTGCTAGATATCACACAGTATTGTCACCTGTGTTGCTAGATATCACACAGTATTGTTTCCTGTGTTGTTAGATATCACCCAATACTGTCACCCGTGTTGCTAGATATCACACAGTATTGTCACCTGTGTTGCTAGGTATCAAACAGTATTGTCATCTGTGTTGCTAGGTATCAAACAGTATTGTCACCTGTGTTGCTAGATATCACACAGTATTGTCACCTGTGTTGCTAGATATCGCACAATATTGTCATCTGTGCTGTTAGGTATCACACAGTATTGTCACCTGTGTTGCCAGATATCGCACATTATTGTCACATGTGTTGCTAGATATAACAAAGTATTGTTTCCTATGTTGCTAGATATCACACAATATTGTCACCTGTGTTGCTAGATATCACACAGTACTGTCACCAGTGTTGCTAGATATCACACAGTATTGTCACCTGTGTTGCTAGATATCACACAGTATTGTCATCTGTGTTGCTAGGTATCACACAGTGTTGTCACCTATGTTGCTAGATACCGCACAATATTGTCACCTGTGTTGTTAGATATCACACAGTATTGTCACCTGTGTTGCTAGATATCACACAGTATTGTCACCTGTGTTGCTAGATATCACACTGTATTGTCACCTGTGTTGTTAGATATCACACAGTACTGTCACCTGTGTTGCTAGATATCACACAGTATTGTCACCTGTGTTGCTAGATATCGCACAATATTGTCACCTGTGTTGTTAGATATCACACAGTACTGTCACCTGTGTTGCTAGATGTCAAACAGTATTGTCATCTGCGTTTCTAGGAATCACACAGTACTGTCACCTTTGTTGCTAGATATCACACAGTATTGCCACCTGTGTTGCTAGATATCACACAGTATTGTCACCTGTGCTGTTAGATATCAAACAGTATTGTCATATGTGTTGCTAGGTATCACAGTGTTGTCACCTGTGTTGCTAGATACCGCACAATATTGTCACCTGTGTTGTTAGATACCACACTGTATTGTCACCTGTGTTGCTAGATATCACACAATATTGTCACCTGTGTTGTTAGATATCACACTGTATTGTCATCTGTGTTGCTAGATATCACACAGTATTGTCGCCTGTGCTGTTAGATATCACACAGTGTTGTCACCTGTGTTGCTAGATATCACACTGTATTGTCACCTGTGTTGCTAGATATCACACTGTATTGTCACCTGTGTTGCTAGATATCACACAATATTGTCACCTGTGTTGTTAGATATCACACTGTATTGTCACCTGTGCTGTTAGATATCACCCAGTATTGTCACCTGTGCTGTTAGATATCACACAGTATTGTCACCTGTGCTGTTAGATATCACACAGTATTGTCACCTGTGCTGTTAGATATCACACAGTATTGTTACCTGTGCTGTTAGATATCACACAGTATTGTCACCTGTGTTGCTAGATATCAAACAGTATTGTCATCTGTGTTGCTAGATATCAAACAGTATTGTCATATGTGTTGCTAGGTATCACAGTGTTGTCACCTGTGTTGCTAGATATCACACAGTGTTGTCACCTGTGTTGCTAGATACCGCACAATATTGTCACCTGTGTTGTTAGATATCACACAGTATTGCCACCTGTGTTGCTAGATATCAAACAGTATTGTCATCTGTGTTGCTAGATATCAAACAGTATTGTCATATGTGTTGCTAGGTATCACAGTGTTGTCACCTGTGTTGCTAGATATCACACAGTGTTGTCACCTGTGTTGCTAGATACCGCACAATATTGTCACCTGTGTTGTTAGATATCACACTGTATTGTCACCTGTGTTGCTAGATATCACACAGTATTGTCACCTGTGTTGCTAGATATCACACAGTATTGTTTCCTGTGTTGTTAGATATCACACTGTATTGTCACCTGTGTTGCTAGATATCGCACAATATTGTCACCTGTGTTGTTAAATATCACACAGTATTGTCATCTGTGTTGTTAGATATCACACAGTACTGTCACCTGTGTTGCTAGATATCACACAGTATTGCCACCTGTGTTGCTAGATATCAAACAGTATTGTCATCTGTGTTGCTAGATATCAAACAGTATTGTCATATGTGTTGCTAGATATCACACAGTAGTGTCACCTGTGTTGCTAGATATCACACAGTATTGTTTCCTGTGTTGTTAGATATCACACTGTATTGTCACCTGTGTTGCTAGATATCACACAATATTGTCACCTGTGTTGTTAGATATCACACTGTATTGTCACCTGTGTTGCTAGATATCACACAGTATTGTCACCTGTGCTGTTAGATATCACACAGTGTTGTCACCTGTGTTGCTAGATATCACACTGTATTGCCACCTGTGTTGCTAGATATCACACAGTATTGTCACCTGTGTTGCTAGATATCACACAGTATTGTCACCTGTGTTGCTAGATATCACACAGTATTGTTTCCTGTGTTGTTAGATATCACCAAATACTGTCACCTGTGTTGCTAGATATCACAGAGTATTGTCACCTGTGTTGCTAGGTATCAAACAGTATTGTCACCAGTGTTGCTAGATATAACAAAGTATTGTCACCAGTGTTGCTAGATATCCTACAATATTGTCACCTGTTTTACTAGACATAACACAGTATTGTCACCAGTGTTGCTAGATACTACACAGTATTGTCACCTGTGTTGCTAGATATCACACAGTATTGTCACCTGTGTTGCTAGATATCACACAGTATTGTCACCTGTGTTGTTAAATATCACACAGTATTGTTTCTGTGTTGTTAGATATCACAATGTATTTCACCTGTGTTGCTAGATATCGCACAATATTTCACCTGTGTTGTTAAATATCACACAGTATTGTCATCTGTGTTGTTAGATATCACACAGTACTGTCACGTGTGTTGTTAGATATCACACAGTAGTGTCACCTGTGTTGCTAGATATCACACAGTATTGTCACGTGTGTTGTTAGATATCACACAGTATTGTCATATGTGTTGCTAGATATCACACAGTATTGTCACCAGTGTTGCTAGATACTACACAGTATTGTCACCTGTGTTGCTAGATATCACACTGTATTGTCACCTGTGTTGCTAGACATCGCACAATCTTGTCACCTGTGTTGTTAGATATCACACAGTACTGTCACCTTTGTTGCTAGATATCACACAGTATTGCCACCTGTGTTGCTAGATATCACACAGTATTGTCACCTGTGCTGTTAGATATCAAACAGTATTGTCATATGTGTTGCTAGGTATCACAGTGTTGTCACCTGTGTTGCTAGATACCGCACAATATTGTCACCTGTGTTGTTAGATACCACACTGTATTGTCACCTGTGTTGCTAGATATCAAACAGTATTGTCATATGTGTTGCTAGATATCACACAGTATTGTCACCTGTGTTGCTAGATATCACACAGTATTGTTTCCTGTGTTGTTAGATATCACACTGTATTGTCACCTGTGTTGCTAGATATCACACAATATTGTCACCTGTGTTGTTAGATATCACACTGTATTGTCATCTGTGTTGCTAGATATCACACAGTATTGTCGCCTGTGCTGTTAGATATCACACAGTGTTGTCACCTGTGTTGCTAGATATCACACTGTATTGTCACCTGTGTTGCTAGATATCACACTGTATTGTCACCTGTGTTGCTAGATATCACACAATATTGTCACCTGTGTTGTTAGATATCACACTGTATTGTCACCTGTGCTGTTAGATATCACACAGTATTGTCACCTGTGCTGTTAGATATCACACAGTATTGTCACCTGTGCTGTTAGATATCACACAGTATTGTCACCTGTGCTGTTAGATATCACACAGTATTGTTACCTGTGCTGTTAGATATCACACAGTATTGTCACCTGTGTTGCTAGATATCAAACAGTATTGTCATCTGTGTTGCTAGATATCAAACAGTATTGTCATATGTGTTGCTAGGTATCACAGTGTTGTCACCTGTGTTGCTAGATATCACACAGTGTTGTCACCTGTGTTGCTAGATACCGCACAATATTGTCACCTGTGTTGTTAGATATCACACAGTATTGCCACCTGTGTTGCTAGATATCAAACAGTATTGTCATCTGTGTTGCTAGATATCAAACAGTATTGTCATATGTGTTGCTAGGTATCACAGTGTTGTCACCTGTGTTGCTAGATATCACACAGTGTTGTCACCTGTGTTGCTAGATACCGCACAATATTGTCACCTGTGTTGTTAGATATCACACAGTATTGCCACCTGTGTTGCTAGATATCAAACAGTATTGTCATCTGTGTTGCTAGATATCAAACAGTATTGTCATATGTGTTGCTAGGTATCACAGTGTTGTCACCTGTGTTGCTAGATATCACACAGTGTTGTCACCTGTGTTGCTAGACATCGCACAATCTTGTCACCTGTGTTGTTAGATATCACACAGTACTGTCACCTTTGTTGCTAGATATCACACAGTATTGCCACCTGTGTTGCTAGATATCACACAGTATTGTCACCTGTGCTGTTAGATATCAAACAGTATTGTCATATGTGTTGCTAGGTATCACAGTGTTGTCACCTGTGTTGCTAGATATCACACAGTGTTGTCACCTGTGTTGTTAGATGCCGCACAATATTGTCACCTGTGTTGTTAGATATCACACTGTATTGTCACCTGTGTTGCTAGATATCACACAGTATTGTCACCTGTGTTGCTAGATATCACACAGTATTGTTTCCTGTGTTGTTAGATATCACACTGTATTTTTAACCTGTGTTGCTAGATATCACACAATATTGTCACCTGTGTTGTTAGATATCATACTGTATTGTCACCTGTGTTGCTAGATATCACACAGTATTGTCACCTGTGCTGTTAGATATCACACAGTGTTGTCACCTGTGTTGCTAGATATCACACTGTATTGTCACCTGTGTTGCTAGGTATCACAGTGTTGTCACCTGTGTTGCTAGATATCACACAGTGTTGTCACCTGTGTTGCTAGATACCGCACAATATTGTCACCTGTGTTGTTAGATACCACACTGTATTGTCACCTGTGTTGCTAGATATCAAACAGTATTGTCATATGTGTTGCTAGATATCACACAGTATTGTCACCTGTGTTGCTAGATATCACACAGTATTGTTTCCTGTGTTGTTAGATATCACACTGTATTGTCACCTGTGTTGCTAGATATCACACAATATTGTCACCTGTGTTGTTAGATATCACACTGTATTGTTACCTGTGCTGTTAGATATCACACAATATTGTCACCTGTGTTGCTAGATATCAAACAGTATTGTCATCTGTGTTGCTAGATATCACACAATATTGTCATATGTGTTGCTAGGTATCACAGTGTTGTCACCTGTGTTGCTAGATATCACACAGTGTTGTCACCTGTGTTGCTAGATACCGCACAATATTGTCACCTGTGTTGTTAGATATCACACTGTATTGTCACCTGTGTTGCTAGATATCACACAGTATTGTCACCTGTGTTGCTAGATATCACACAGTATTGTTCCCTGTGTTGTTAGATATCACACTGTATTGTCACCTATGTTGCTAGATATCGCACAATATTGTCACCTGTGTTGTTAGATATCACACAATATTGTCATATGTGTTGCTAGGTATCACAGTGTTGTCACCTGTGTTGCTAGATATCACACAGTGTTGTCACCTGTGTTGCTAGATACCGCACAATATTGTCACCTGTGTTGTTAGATATCACACTGTATTGTCACCTGTGTTGCTAGATATCACACAGTATTGTCACCTGTGTTGCTAGATATCACACAGTATTGTTTCCTGTGTTGTTAGATATCACACTGTATTGTCACCTGTGTTGCTAGATATCGCACAATATTGTCACCTGTGTTGTTAGATATCACACAGTATTGTCACCTGTGTTGCTAGATATCACACAGTATTGTTTCCTGTGTTGTTAGATATCACACTGTATTGTCACCTGTGTTGCTAGATATCACACAATATTGTCACCTGTGTTGTTAGATATCACACTGTATTGTCACCTGTGTTGCTAGATATCACACAGTATTGTCACCTGTGTTGCTAGATATCACACAGTATTGTTTCCTGTGTTGTTAGATATCACATTGTATTGTCACCTGTGTTGCTAGATATCACACAATATTGCCACCTGTGTTGTTAGATAACACACTGTATTGTCACCTGTGTTGCTAGATATCACACAGTATTGTCACCTGTGCTGTTAGATATCACACAGTGTTGTCACCTGTGTTGCTAGATACCGCACAATATTGTCACCTGTGTTGTTAGATATCACACTGTATTGTCACCTGTGTTGCTAGATATCACACAGTATTGTCACCTGTGTTGCTAGATATCACACAGTATTGTTTCCTGTGTTGTTAGATATCACACTGTATTGTCACCTGTGTTGCTAGATATCACACAATATTGTCACCTGTGTTGTTAGATATCACACTGTATTGTCATATGTGTTGCTAGGTATCACAGTGTTGTCACCTGTGTTGCTAGATATCACACAGTGTTGTCACCTGTGTTGCTAGATACCGCACAATATTGTCACCTGTGTTGTTAGATATCACACTGTATTGTCACCTGTGTTGCTAGATATCACACAGTATTGTCACCTGTGTTGCTAGATATCACACAGTATTGTTTCCTGTGTTGTTAGATATCACACTGTATTGTCACCTGTGTTGCTAGATATCGCACAATATTGTCACCTGTGTTGTTAGATATCACACAGTATTGTCATCTGTGTTGTTAGATATCACACAGTACTGTCACCTGTATTGCTAGATATCACACAGTATTGCCACCTGTGTTGCCAGATATCACACTGTATTGTCACCTGTGTTGCTAGATATCACACAGTATTGTCACCTGTGTTGCTAGATATCACACAGTATTGTTTCCTGTGTTGTTAGATATCACACTGTATTGTCACCTGTGTTGCTAGATATCACACAATATTGTCACCTGTGTTGCTAGATATCACAGAGTATTGTCACCTGTGTTGCTAGGTATCAAACAGTATTGTCACCAGTGTTGCTAGATATAACAAAGTATTGTCACCAGTGTTGCTAGATATCCTACAATATTGTCACCTGTGTTGCTAGGTATCAAACAGTATTGTCACCAGTGTTGCTAGATATAACAAAGTATTGTCACCAGTGTTGCTAGATATCCTACAATATTGTCACCTGTTTTACTAGATATAACACAGTATTGTCACCAGTGTTGCTAGATACTACACAGTATTGTCACCTGTGATGCTAGATATCACACAGTATTGTCACCTGTGTTGCTAGATATCACACAGTATTGTTTCCTGTGTTGTTAGATATCACCCAATACTGTCACCCGTGTTGCTAGATATCACAGAGTATTGTCACCTGTGTTGCTAGATATCAAACAGTATTGTCATCTGTGTTGCTAGGTATCACACAGTATTGTCACCTGTGTTGCTAGATATCGCACATTATTGTCACCTGTGTTGCTAGATATAACAAAGTATTGTCACCAGTGTTGCTAGATATCCTACAATATTGTCACCTGTTTTACTAGATATAACACAGTATTGTCACCAGTGTTGCTAGATACTACACAGTATTGTCACCTGTGTTGCTAGATATCACACAGTATTGTCACCAGTGTTGCTAGATATCACACTGTATTGTCACCTGTGTTGCTAGACATCGCACAATCTTGTCACCTGTGTTGTTAGATATCACACAGTACTGTCACCTGTGTTGCTAGATATCACACAGTATTGTCACCTGTGTTGCTAGATATCACACAGTATTGTCACCTGTGCTGTTAGATATCACACAGTGTTGTCACCTGTGTTGCTAGATATCACACTGTATTGTCACCTGTGTTGCTAGATATCACACAATATCGTCACCTGTGTTGTTAGATATCACACTGTATTGTCACCTGTGTTGCTAGATATCACACAGTATTGTCACCTGTGCTGTTAGATATCACACAGTATTGTCACCTGTGTTGTTAGATATCACACAGTATTGTCACCTGTGCTGTTAGATATCACACAGTATTGTCACCTGTGCTGTTAGATATCACACAGTATTGTTACCTGTGCTGTTAGATATCACACAGTATTGCCACCTGTGTTGCTAGATATCAAACAGTACTGTCATATGTGTTGCTTGGTATCACAGTGTTGTCACCTGTGTTGCTAGATATCACACAGTGTTGTCACCTGTGTTGCTAGATACCGCACAATATTGTCACCTGTGTTGTTAGATATCACACTGTATTGTCACCTTTGTTGCTAGATATCACACAGTATTGTCACCTGTGTTGCTAGATATCACACAGTATTGTTTCCTGTGTTGTTAGATATCACACTGTATAGTCACCTGTGTTGCTAGATATCGCACAATATTGTCACCTGTGTTGTTAGATATCACACAGTATTGTCATCTGTGTTGTTAGATATCACACAGTACTGTCACCTGTGTTGCTAGATATCACACAGTATTGCCACCTGTGTTGCTAGATATCAAACAGTATTGTCACCTGTGTTGCTAGATATCACAAAGTATTGTCACCTGTGTTGCTATATATCACACAGTATTGTTTCCTGTGTTGCTAGATATCACACTGTATTGTCACCTGTGTAGCTAGATATCACACAATATTGTCACCTGTGTTGTTAGATATCACACTGTATTGTCACCTGTGTTGCTAGATATCGCACAATATTGTCACCTGTGTTGTTAGATATCACACAGTATTGTCATCTGTGTTGTTAGATATCACACAGTACTGTCACCTGTGTTGCTAGTATCACACAGTATTGCCACCTGTGTTGCTAGATATCAAACAGTATTGCCATCTGTGTTGCTAGATATCAAACAGTATTGTCATATGTGTTGCTAGATATCACACAGTATTGTCACCTGTGTTGCTAGATATCACACAGTATTGTTTCCTGTGTTGTTAGATATCACACTGTATTGTCACCTGTGTTGCTAGATATCACACAATATTGTCACCTGTGTTGTTAGATATCACACTGTATTGTCACCTGTGTTGCTAGATATCACACAGTATTGTCACCTGTGCTGTTAGATATCACACAGTGTTGTCACCTGTGTTGCTAGATATCACACTGTATTGTCACCTGTGTTGCTAGATATCACACAATATTGTCACCTGTGTTGTTAGATATCACACTGTATTGTCACCTGTGTTGCTAGATATCACACAGTATTGTCACCTGTGCTGTTAGATATCACACAGTATTGTTACCTGTGCTGTTAGATATCACACAGTATTGTCACCTGTGCTGTTAGATATCACACAGTATTGTCACCTGTGCTGTTAGATATCACACAGTATTGTCACCTGTGCTGTTAGATATCACACAGTATTGTTACCTGTGCTGTTAGATATCACACAGTATTGCCACCTGTGTTGCTAGATATCAAACAGTATTGTCATCTGTGTTGCTAGATATCAAACAGTACTGTCATATGTGTTGCTTGGTATCACAGTGTTGTCACCTGTGTTGCTAGATATCACACAGTGTTGTCACCTGTGTTGCTAGATGCCGCACAATATTGTCACCTGTGTTGTTAGATATCACACTGTATTGTCACCTGTGTTGCTAGATATCACACAGTATTGTCACCTGTGTTGCTAGATATCACACAGTATTGTTTCCTGTGTTGTTAGATATCACACTGTATTTTTAACCTGTGTTGCTAGATATCACACAATATTGTCACCTGTGTTGTTAGATATCATACTGTATTGTCACCTGTGTTGCTAGATATCACACAGTATTGTCACCTGTGCTGTTAGATATCACACAGTGTTGTCACCTGTGTTGCTAGATATCACACTGTATTGTCACCTGTGTTGCTAGGTATCACAGTGTTGTCACCTGTGTTGCTAGATATCACACAGTGTTGTCACCTGTGTTGCTAGATACCGCACAATATTGTCACCTGTGTTGTTAGATACCACACTGTATTGTCACCTGTGTTGCTAGATATCAAACAGTATTGTCATATGTGTTGCTAGATATCACACAGTATTGTCACCTGTGTTGCTAGATATCACACAGTATTGTTTCCTGTGTTGTTAGATATCACACTGTATTGTCACCTGTGTTGCTAGATATCACACAATATTGTCACCTGTGTTGTTAGATATCACACTGTATTGTCATCTGTGTTGCTAAATATCACACAGTATTGTCACCTGTGCTGTTAGATATCACACAGTGTTGTCACCTGTGTTGCTAGATATCACACTGTATTGTCACCTGTGTTGCTAGATATCACACAATATTGTCACCTGTGTTGTTAGATATCACACTGTATTGTCACCTGTGTTGCTAGATATCACACAGTATTGTCACCTGTGCTGTTAGATATCACACAGTATTGTCACCTGTGCTGTTAGATATCACACAGTGTTGTCACCTGTGCTGTTAGATATCACACAGTATTGTCACCTGTGCTGTTAGATATCACACAGTATTGTTACCTGTGATGTTAGATATCACACAGTATTGTCACCTGTGTTGCTAGATATCAAACAGTATTGTCATCTGTGTTGCTAGATATCACAGTATTGTCACCTGTGCTGTTAGATATCACACAGTATTGTCATCTGTGTTGCTAGATATCACAGTATTGTCACCTGTGTTGCTAGATATCACACAGTATTGTTTCCTGTGTTGTAGATATCACACTGTATTGTCACCTGTGTTGCTAGATAACTCACAATATGTCACCTGTGTGTTAGATATCACACTGTATTGTCACCTGTGTTGCTAGATATCACACAGTATTGTCACCTGTGCTGTTAGATATCACACAGTGTTGTCACCTGTGTTGCTAGATATCACACTGTATTGTCACCTGTGTTGCTAGATATCACACAATATTGTCACCTGTGTTGTTAGATATCACACTGTATTGTCAACTGTGTTGCTAGATATCACACAGTATTGTCACCTGTGCTGTTAGATATCACACAGTATTGTCACCTGTGCTGTTAGATATCACACAGTATTGTCACCTGTGCTGTTAGATATCACACAGTATTGTCACCTGTGCTGTTAGTTATCACACAGTATTGTCACCTGTGCTGTTAGATATCACACAGTATTGTCACCTGTGCTGTTAGATATCACACAGTATTGTCACCTGTGCTGTTCGATATCACACATTATTGTCACCTGTGCTGTTAGATATCACACAGTATTGTCACCTGTGCTGTTAGATATCACACAGCATTGTCACCTGTGCTGTTAGATATCACACAGTATTGTTACCTGTGCTGTTAGATATTACACAGTATTGCCACCTGTGTTGCTAGATATCAAACAGTATTGTCATATGTGTTGCTAGGTATCACAGTGTTGTCATCTGTGTTGCTAGATATCACACAGTATTGTCATATCTGTTGCTAGATATCACACAGTATTGTCACCTGTGTTGCTAGATACCACACTGTATTGTCACCTGTGTTGCTAGATATCAAACAGTATTGTCATATCTGTTGCTACATATCACACAGTATTGTCACCTGTGTTGCTAGATATCACACAGTATTGTTTCCTGTGTTGTTAGATATCACACTGTATTGTCACCTGTGTTGCTAGATATCACACAATATTGTCACCTGTGTTGTTAGATATCACACTGTATTGTCACCTGTGTTGTTAGATATCACACAGTATTGTCACCTGTGCTGTTAGATATCACACAGTTTTGTCACCTGTGTTGCTAGATATCACACTGTATTGTCACCTGTGTTGCTAGGTATCACAGTGTTGTCACCTGTGTTGCTAGATATCACACAGTGTTGTCACCTGTGTTGCTAGATACCGCACAATATTGTCACCTGTGTTGTTAGATACCACACTGTATTGTCACCTGTGTTGCTAGATATCAAACAGTATTGTCATATGTGTTGCTAGATATCACACAGTATTGTCACCTGTGTTGCTAGATATCACACAGTATTGTTTCCTGTGTTGTTAGATATCACACTGTATTGTCACCTGTGTTGCTAGATATCACACAATATTGTCACCTGTGTTGTTAGATATCACACTGTATTGTCATCTGTGTTGCTAGATATCACACAGTATTGTCGCCTGTGCTGTTAGATATCACACAGTGTTGTCACCTGTGTTGCTAGATATCACACTATTGTCACCAGTGTTGCTAGATATCACACTGTATTGTCACCTGTGTTGCTAGATATCACACAATATTGTCACCTGTGTTGTTAGATATCACACTGTATTGTCACCTGTGCTGTTAGATATCACACAGTATTGTACACCTGTGCTGTTAGATATCACACAGTATTGTCATCTGTGCTGTTAGATATGATGA
>NW_003138738.1:0-16305 GCF_000003605.2 Saccoglossus kowalevskii
AAAAAAATACGTCGTGAATACTGTTAGCGGATAAGAATTTGCGAAATTAAAGAGGATAACATTGATGTGCTGGATCAGATGACTCAGTCAATTAGACAGGAATTTGAGGATCTAGACATATAAAACACCTTGTGGCACTATAAAAAAAATGCAAAATACTATTACATAAAATACCAACGAATAAGGCATGTGACATCGAATCACATAATAGCGGTCCGAGTCACATTGTGGTCATATGGCGATGCAATAATTGTGTGTTCTGCAAAATTGAACTGCTACACCTGTCACAGCCAAACATGCAACTATTTCAAGAATAAATTTACCAGGTGCTAATTCGCAAATATGGGGATGTGCAGAACCCAACGACTTATTCAACTATCCAGGTAAATAGGAATTCGTAAAAAAATTAGATGGCACAGGATGAAGATGTACTTAAGACTCCGTGGCCTAATGGATAAGGCGTCTGACTTCGAATCAGAAGATTGCGGGGTCGGGGTCGTATGGGCTGCTACGATTTAGTTTTCTGCAAGATTGCACAAGAACACCAGCTGCACTCAATAAAAAAATACGTCGTGAATACTGTTAGCGGATAAGAATTTGCGAAATTAAGAGATAACATTGATGTGCTGGATCAGATGACTCAGTCAATTAGACAGGAATTTGAGGATCTAGACATAAAACACCTTGTGGCACTATAAAAAAAACGCAAAATACTATTACATAAAATACCAACGAATAAGGCATTTGACATCGAATCACATAATTGCGGTCCGAGTCACATTGTGTTCGTATGGCGATGCAATAATTGTGTGTTCTGCAAAATTGAACTGCTACACCTGTCACAGCCAAACATGCAACTATTTCAAGAATAAATTTACCAGGTGCTAATTCGCAAATATTGGGATGTACAGAACCCAACGACTTATTCAATTATCCAGGTAAATAGGAATTCGTAAAAAAATTAGATGGCACAGGATGAAGATGTACTTAAGACTCCGTGGCCTAATGGATAAGGCGTCTGACTTCGAATCAGAAGATTGCGGGGTCGTATGGGCTGCTACGATTTAGTTTTCTGCAAGATTGCACAAGAACACCAGCTGCACTCAATAAAAAAATACGTCGTGAATATTGTTAGCCGATAAGAATTTGCGAAATTAAAGAGATAACATTGATGTGCTGGATCAGATGAGTCAGTCAATTAGACAGGAATTTTAGGATCTAGACATATAAAACACCTTGTGGCACTATAAAAAAACGCAAAATACTATTACATAAAATACCAACGAATAAGGCATGTGACATCGAATCACATAATAGCGGTCCGAGTCACATTGTGGTCATATGGCGATGCAATAATTGTGTGTTCTGCAAAATTGAACTGCTACACCTGTCACAGCCAAACATGCAACTATTTCAAGAATAAATTTACCAGGTGCTAATTCGCAAATATGGGGATGTGCAGAACCCAACGACTTATTCAACTATCCAGGTAAATAGGAATTCGTAAAAAAATTAGATGGCACAGGATGAAGATGTACTTAAGACTCCGTGGCCTAATGGATAAGGCGTCTGACTTCGAATCAGAAGATTGCGGGGTCGGGGTCGTATGGGCTGCTACGATTTAGTTTTCTGCAAGATTGCACAAGAACACCAGCTGCACTCAATAAAAAAATACGTCGTGAATACTGTTAGCGGATAAGAATTTGCGAAATTAAAGAGATAACATTGATGTGCTGGATCAGATGACTCAGTCAATTAGACAGGAATTTGAGGATCTAGACATAAAACACCTTGTGGCACTATAAAAAAAAACGCAAAATACTATTACATAAAATACCAACGAATAAGGCATGTGACATCGAATCACATAATTGCGGTCCGAGTCACATTGTGTTCGTATGGCGATGCAATAATTGTGTGTTCTGCAAAATTGAACTGCTACACCTGTCACAGCCAAACATGCAACTATTTCAAGAATAAATTTAGCAGGTGCAAATTCGCAAATTCGCAAATATGGGGATGTGCAGAACCCAACGACTTATTCAATTATCCAGGTCAATAGGAATTCGTAAAAAAATTAGATGGCACAGGATGAAGATGTACTTAAGACTCCGTGGCCTAATGGATAAGGCGTCTGACTTCGAATCAGATGATTGCGGGGTCGTATGGGCTGCTACGATTAAGTTTTCTGCAAGATTGCACAAGAACACCAGCTGCACTCAATAAAAAAATACGTCGTGAATACTGTTAGCGGATAAGAATTTGCGAAATTAAAGAGATAACATTGATGTGCTGGATCAGATGACTCAGTCAATTAGACAGGAATTTTAGGATCTAGACATAAAACACCTTGTGGCACTATAAAAAAAACGCAAAACACTATTACATAAAATACCAATGAATAAGGCATGTGACATCGAATCACTTAATTGCGGTCCGAGTCACATCGTGGTCGTATGGCGACGCAATAATTGTGTGTTCTGCAAAATTGAACTGCTACACCGTCACAGCCAAACATGCAACTATTTCAAGAATAAATTCACCAGGTGCTAATTCGCAAATATGGGGATGTGCAGAACCCAACGACTTATTCAATTATCCAGGTAAATAGGAATTCGTAAAAAATTAGATGGCACAGGATGAAGATGTACTTAAGACTCCGTGGCCTAATGGATAAGGCGTCTGACTTCGAATCAGAAGATTGCGGGTTCGAGTCCCGTCGGGGTCGTATTGGCTGCTACGATTTAGTTTTCTGCAAGATTGCACAAGAACACCAGCAGCACTCAATAAAAAATACATGGTGAATACTATTAGCGGATAAGAATTTGCGAAATTAAAGAGATAACATTGATGTGCTGGATCAGATGAGTCAGTCAATTAGACAGGAATTTTAGGATCTAGACATATAAAACACCTTGTGGCACTATAAAAAAAACGCAAAATACTATTACAACATAAAATACCAACGAATAAGGCATGTGACATCGAATCACATAATTGCGGTCCGAGTGACATTGTGGTCATATGGCGATGCAATAATTGTGTGTTCTGCAAAATTGAACTGCTACACTTGTCACAGCCAAACATGCAACTATTTCAAGAATAAATTTACCAGGTGCTAATTCGCAAATATGGGGAAGTACAGAACCCAACGACTTATTCAATTATCCAGGTAAATAGGAATTCGTAAAAAAATTAGATGGCACAGGATGAAGATGTACTTAAGACTCCGTGGCCTAATGGATAAGGCGTCTGACTTCGAATCAGAAGATTGCGGGGTCGTATGGGCTGCTACGATTTAGTTTTCTGCAAGATTGCACAAGAACACCAGCTGCACTCAATAAAAAAATACGTCGTGAATACTGTTAGCGGATAAGAATTTGCGAAATTAAAGAGATAACATTGATGTGCTGGATCAGATGACTCAGTCAATTAGACAGGAATTTTAGGATCTAGACATATAAAACACCTTGTGGCACTATAAAAAAAATGCAAAATACTATTACATAAAATACCAACGAATAAGGCATGTGACATCGAATCACATAATAGCGGTCCGAGTCACATTGTGGTCATATGGCGATGCAATAATTGTGTGTTCTGCAAAATTGAACTGCTACACCTGTCACAGCCAAACATGCAACTATTTCAAGAATAAATTTAGCAGGTGCAAATTCGCAAATTCGCAACTATGGGGATGTGCAGAACCCAACGACTTATTCAATTATCCAGGTAAATAGGAATTCGTAAAAAAATTAGATGGCACAGGATGAAGATGTACTTAAGACTCCGTGGCCTAATGGATAAGGCGTCTGACTTCGAATCAGAAGATTGCGGGGTCGTATGGGCTGCTACGATTTAGTTTTCTGCAAGATTGCACAAGAACACCAGCTGCACTCAATAAAAAAATACGTCGTGAATACTGTTAGCGGATAAGAATTTGCGAAATTAAAGAGATAACATTGATGTGCTGGATCAGATGACTCAGTCAATTAGACAGGAATTTGAGGATCTAGACATATAAAACACCTTGTGGCACTATAAAAAAAATGCAAAATACTATTACATAAAATACCAACGAATAAGGCATGTGACATCGAATCACATAATAGCGGTCCGAGTCACATTGTGGTCATATGGCGATGCAATAATTGTGTGTTCTGCAAAATTGAACTGCTACACCTGTCACAGCCAAACATGCAACTATTTCAAGAATAAATTTACCAGGTGCTAATTCGCAAATATGGGGATGTGCAGAACCCAACGACTTATTCAACTATCCAGGTAAATAGGAATTCGTAAAAAAATTAGATGGCACAGGATGAAGATGTACTTAAGACTCCGTGGCCTAATGGATAAGGCGTCTGACTTCGAATCAGAAGATTGCGGGGTCGGGGTCGTATGGGCTGCTACGATTTAGTTTTCTGCAAGATTGCACAAGAACACCAGCTGCACTCAATAAAAAAATACGTCGTGAATACTGTTAGCGGATAAGAATTTGCGAAATTAAGAGATAACATTGATGTGCTGGATCAGATGACTCAGTCAATTAGACAGGAATTTGAGGATCTAGACATAAAACACCTTGTGGCACTATAAAAAAAACGCAAAATACTATTACATAAAATACCAACGAATAAGGCATTTGACATCGAATCACATATTGCGGTCCGAGTCACATTGTGTTCGTATGGCGATGCAATAATTGTGTGTTCTGCAAAATTGAACTGCTACACCTGTCACAGCCAAACATGCAACTATTTCAAGAATAAATTTACCAGGTGCTAATTCGCAAATATTGGGATGTACAGAACCCAACGACTTATTCAATTATCCAGGTAAATAGGAATTCGTAAAAAAATTAGATGGCACAGGATGAAGATGTACTTAAGACTCCGTGGCCTAATGGATAAGGCGTCTGACTTCGAATCAGAAAATTGCGGGGTCGTATGGGCTGCTACGATTTAGTTTTCTGCAAGATTGCACAAGAACACCAGCTGCACTCAATAAAAAAATACGTCGTGAATATTGTTAGCCGATAAGAATTTGCGAAATTAAAGAGATAACATTGATGTGCTGGATCAGATGAGTCAGTCAATTAGACAGGAATTTTAGGATCTAGACATATAAAACACCTTGTGGCACTATAAAAAAACGCAAAATACTATTACATAAAATACCAACGAATAAGGCATGTGACATCGAATCACATAATAGCGGTCCGAGTCACATTGTGGTCATATGGCGATGCAATAATTGTGTGTTCTGCAAAATTGAACTGCTACACCTGTCACAGCCAAACATGCAACTATTTCAAGAATAAATTTACCAGGTGCTAATTCGCAAATATGGGGATGTGCAGAACCCAACGACTTATTCAATATCCAGGTAAATAGGAACTCCTAAAAAAATTAGATGGCACAGGATGAAGATGTACTTAAGACTCCGTGGCCTAATGGATAAGGCGTCTGACTTCGAATCAGAAGATTGCGGGTTCGAGTCCCGTCGGGGTCGTATTTGCAGCTACGATTTAGTTTTCTGCAAGATTGCACAAAAACACCAGCTGCGCTCAATAAAAAAATACGTCGTGAATACTGTTAGCGGATAAGAATTTGCGAAATTAAAGAGATAACATTGATGTGCTGGATCAGATGAGTCAGTCAATTAGACAGGAATTTTAGGATCTAGACATAAAACACCTTGTGGCACTATAAAAAAACGCAAAACACTATTACATAAAATACCAACGAATAAGGCATGTGACATCGAATCACATAATTGCGGTCCGAGTCACATTGTGGTCGTATGGCGATGCAATAATTGTGTGTTCTGCAAAATTGAACTGCTACACCTGTCACAGCCAAACATGCAACTATTTCAAGAATAAATTTAGCAGGTGCAAATTCGCAAATATGGGGATGTACAGAACCCAACGACTTATTCAATTATCCAGGTAAATAGGAACTCGTAAAAAAAATTAGATGGCACAGGATGAAGATGTACTTAAGACTCCGTGGCCTAATGGATAAGGCGTCTGACTTCGAATCAGAAGATTTCGGGTTCGAGTCTCGTCGGGGTCGTATTGGCTGCTACGATTTAGTTTTCTGCAAGATTGCACAAGAACATCAGCTACACTCAATAAAAAAATACGTCGTGAATACTGTTAGCGGATAAGAATTTGCGAAATTAAAGAGATAACATTGATGTGCTGGATCAGATGAGTCAGTCAATTAGACAGGAATTTTAAGATCTAGACATATAAAAGACCTTGTGGCACTATAAAAAAAACCGCAAAATACTTTTACAACATAAAATACCAACGAATAAGGCATGTGACATCGAATCACATAATTGCGGTCCGAGTGACATTGTGGTCATATGGCGATGCAATAATTGTGTGTTCTGCAAAATTGAACTGCTACACCTGTCACAGCTAAACATGCAACTATTTCAAGAATAAATTCACCAGGTGCTAATTCGCAAATATGGGGATGTGCAGAACTCAACGACATATTCAATTATTCAGGTAAATAGGAATTCGTAAAAAAATTAGATGGCACAGGATGAAAATGTACTTAAGACTCCGTGGCCTAATGGATAAGGCGTCTGACTTCGAATCAGAAGATTGCGGGTTCGAGTCCCGTCGGGGTCGTATTGGCTGCTACGATTTAGTTTTCTGCAAGATTGCACAAGAACACCAGCTGCACTTAATAAATACTGTTAGCGGATAAGAATTTGCGAAATTAAAGAGATAACATTGATGTGCTGGATCAGATGAGTCAGTCAATTAGACAGGAATTTTAGGATCTAGACATAAAACACCTTGTGGCACTATAAAAAAACGCAAAACACTATTACATAAAATACCAACGAATAAGGCATGTGACATCGAATCACATAATTGCGGTCCGAGTCACATTGTGCTCGTATGGCGATGCAATAATTGTGTGTTCTGCAAAATTGAACTGCTACACCTGTCACAGCCAAACATGCAACTATTTCAAGAATAAATTTAGCATGTGCAAATTCGCAAATATGGGGATGTACAGAACCCAACGACTTATTCAATTATCCAGGTAAATAGGAACTCCTAAAAAAATTAGATGGCACAGAATGAAGATGTACTTAAGACTCCGTGGCTAATGGATAAGGCGTCTGACTTCGAATCAGAAGATTGCGGGTTGAGTCCCGTCGGGGTCGTATGGGCTGCTACGATTTAGTTTTCTGCAAGATTGCACAAGAACACCAGCTGCACTCAATAAAAAAATACGTCGTGAATACTGTTAGTGGATAAGAATTTGCGAAATTAAAAAGATAACATTGATGTGCTGGATCAGATGAGTCAGTCAATTAGACAGGAATTTTAGGATCTAGACATAAAACACCTTGTGGCACTATAAAAAAAACGCAAAACACTATTACATAAAATACCAACGAATAAGGCATGTGACATCGAATCACATAATTGCGGTCCGAGTCACATTGTGGTCGTATGGCGATGCAATAATTGTGTGTTCTGCAAAATTGAACTGCTACACCTGTCACAGCCAAACATGCAACTATTTCAAAAATAAATTTACCAGGTGCAAATTCGCAAATATGGGGATGTGCAGAACCCAACGACTTATTCAATTATCCAGGTAAATAGGAATTCGTAAAAAAAATTAGATGGCACAGGATGAAGATGTACTTAAGACCCCGTGGCCTAATGGATAAGGCGTCTGACTTCGAATCAGAAGATTGCGGGTTCAAGTCCCGTCGGGGTCGTATTGGCTGCTACGATTTAGTTTTCTGCAAGATTGCACAAGAACATCAGCTGCACTTAATAAATACTGTTAGCGGATAAGAATTTGCGAAATTAAAGAGATAACATTGATGTGCTGGATCAGATGAGTCAGTAAATTAGACAGGAATTTTAGGATCTAGACATATAAAAGACCTTGTGGCACTACAAAAAAAACCGCAAAATACTATTACATAAAATACCAACGAATAAGGCATGTGACATCGAATCACATAATTGCGGTCCGAGTGACATTGTGGTCATATGGCGATGCAATAATTGTGTGTTCTGCAAAATTGAACTGCTACACCTGTCACAGCCAAACATGCAACTATTTCAAGATAAATTTAGCAGGTGCAAATTCGCAAATATGGGGATGTGCAGAACCCAACGACTTATTCAATTATCCAGGTAAATAGGAATTCGTAAAAAAATTAGATGGCACAGGATGAAGATGTACTTAAGACTCCGTGGCCTAATGGATAAGGCGTCTGACTTCGAATCAGAAGATTGCGGGTTCGAGTCCCGTCGGGGTCGTATTGGCTGCTACGATTTAGTTTTCTGCAAGATTGCACAAGAACACCAGCTGCACTCAATAAAAAAATACGTCGTAAATACTGTTAGCGGATAAGAATTTGCGAAATTAAAGAGATAACATTGATGTGCTGGATCAGATGAGTCAGTCAATTAGACAGGAATTTTAGGATCTAGACATAAAACACCTTGTGGCACTATAAAAAACGCAAAACACTATTACATAAAATAACAATGAATAAGGCATGTGACATCGAATCACATAATTGCGGTCCGAGTCACATTGTGGTCGTATGGCGATGCAATAATTGTGTGTTCTGCAAAATTGAACTGCTACACCTGTCACAGCCAAACATGCAACTATTTCAAGAATAAATTTACCAGGTGCAAATTCGCAAATACGGGGATGTGCAGGACCCAACGACTTATTCAATTATCCAGGTAAATAGGAATTCGTAAAAAAATAGATGGCACAGGATGAAGATGTACTTAAGACTCCGTGGTCTAATGGATAAGGCGTCTGACTTCGAATCAGAAGATTGTGGGTTCGAGTCCCGTCTGGGTCGTATGGGCTGCTACGATTTAGTTTTCTGCAAGATTGCACAAGAACACCAGCTGCACTCAATAAAAAAATACGTCGTAAATACTGTTAGCGGATAAGAATTTGCGAAATTAAAGAGATAACATTGATGTGCTGGATCAGATGAGTCAGTCAATTAGACAGGAATTTTAGGATCTAGACATAAAACACCTTGTGGCACTATAAAAAAACGCAAAACACTATTACATAAAATACCAATGAATAAGGCATGTGACATCGAATCACATAATTGCGGTCCGAGTCACATCGTGGTCGTATGGCGACGCAATAATTGTGTGTTCTGCAAAATTGAACTGCTACACCTGTCACAGCCAAACATGCAACTATTTCAAGAATAAATTCACCAGGTGCTAATTCGCAAATATGGGGATGTGAAGAACCCAACGACATATTCAATTATCCAGGTAAATAGGAATTCGTAAAAAAAAATTAGATGGCACAGTATGAAGATGTACTTAAGACTCCGTGGCCTAATGGATAAGGCGTCTGACTTCGAATCAGAAGATTGCGGGTTCGAGTCCTGTCGGGGTCGTATTGGCTGCTACGATTTAGTTTTCTGCAAGATTGCACAAGAACACCAGCTGCACTCAATAAAAAAATACGTCGTAAATACTGTTAGCGGATAAGAATTTGCGAAATTAAAGAGATAACATTGATGTGCTGGATCAGATGAGTCAGTCAATTAGACAGGAATTTTAGGATCTAGATCAAGAATAAATTCACCAGGTGCTAATTCGCAAATATGGGGATGTGCAGAACCCAACGACATATTCAATTATCCAGGTAAATAGGAATTCGTAAAAAAAATTAGATGGCACAGTATGAAGATGTACTTAAGACTCCGTGGCCTAATGGATAAGGCGTCTGACTTCGAATCAGAAGATTGCGGGTTCGAGTCCTGTCGGGGTCGTATTGGCTGCTACGATTTAGTTTTCTGCAAGATTGCACAAGACACCAGCTGCACTCAATAAAAAAATACGTCGTGAATACTGTTAGCGGATAAGAATTTGCGAAATTAAAGAGATAACATTGATGTGCTGGATCAGATGAGTCAGTCAATTAGACAAGGAATTTCAGGATCTAGACATAAAACACCTTGTGGCACTATAAAAAAACGCAAAACACTATTACATAAAATACCAATGAATAAGGCATGTGACATCGAATCACATAATTGCGGTCCGAGTCACATTGTGGTCGTATGGCGATGCAATAATTGTGTGTTCTGCAAAATTGAACTGCTACACCTGTCACAGCCAAACATGCAACTATTTCAAGAATAAATTTAGAAGGTGCAAATTCGCAAATATGGAGATGTGCAGAACCCAACGACTTATTCAATTATCCAGGTAAATAGGAATTGGTAGAAAAATTAGATGGCACAGGATAAAGATGTACTTAAGATTCCCTGGCCTAATGGATAAGGCGTCTGACTTCCAATCAGAAGATTGCTGTTTTGAGTCCCGTCGGGCTCGTATGGGCTGCTACGATTAGTTTTCTGCAAGATTGCACAAGAACACCAGCTGCACTCAATAAAAAAATACGTCGTGAATACTGTTCGCGGATAAGAATGTGCGAAATTAAAGAGATAACATTGATTGCTGGATCAGATGAGTCAGTCAATTAGACAGGAATTTTAGGATCTAGACATATAAAACACCTTGTGGCACTATAAAAAAAAATCGCAAAATACTATCACATAAAATACCAACGAATAAGGCATGTGACATCGAATCACATAATTGCGGTCCGAGTCACACTGTGGTCGTATGGCGATGCAATAATTGTGTGTTCTAATTCGCAAATATGGGGATGTGCCGAACCCAACGACTTATTCAATTATCCAGATAAATAGGAATTGGTAAAAAAATTAGATGGCACAGGATGAAGATGTACTGAAGACTCCGTGGCCTAATGATAAGGCGTCTGACTTCGAATCAGAAGATTTCGGGTTCGAGTCCCGTCGGGGTCGTATTGGCTGCTACGATTTAGTTTTCTGCAAGATTGCACAAGAACACCAGCTGCACTCAATAAAAAAATACGTCGTGAATACTGTTAGCGGATAAGAATTTGCGAAATTAAAGAGATAACATTGATGTGCTGGATCAGATGAGTCAGTCAATTAGACAGGAATTTTAGGATCTAGACATAAAACACCTTGTGGCACTATAAAAAAACGCAAAACACTATTACATAAAATACCAATGAATAAGGCATGTGACATCGAATCACATAATTGCGGTCCGAGTCACATTGTGGTCGTATGGCGATGCAATAATTGTGTGTTCTGCAAAATTGAACTGCTACACCTGTCACAGCCAAACATGCAACTATTTCAAGAATAAATTCACCAGGTGCTAATTCGCAAATATGGGGATGTGCAGAACCCAACGACATATTCAATTATCCAGGTAAATAGGAATTCGTAAAAAAAATTAGATGGCACAGGATGAAGATGTACTTAAGACTCCGTGGCCTAATGGATAAGGCGTCTGACTTCGAATCAGAAGATTGCGGGTTCGAGTCCCGTCGGGGTCGTATTGGCTGCTACGATTTAGTTTTCTGCAAGATTGCACAAGAACACCAGCTGCACTCAATAAAAAAATACGTCGTGAATACTGTTAGCGGATAAGAATTTGCGAAATTAAAGAGATAACATTGATGTGCTGGATCAGATGAGTCAGTCAATTAGACAGGAATTTTAGGATCTAGACATATAAAACACCTTGTGGCACTATAAAAAAACGCAAATACTATTACAACATAAAATACCAACGAATAAGGCATGTGACATCGAATCACATAATTGCGGTCCGAGTGACATTGTGGTCATATGGCGATGCAATAATTGTGTGTTCTGCAAAATTGAACTGCTACACCTGTCACAGCCAAACATGCAACTATTTCAAGAATAAATTTAGCAGGTGAAAATTCGCAAATATGGGGATATGCAGAACCCAACGACTTATTCAATTATCCAGGTAAATAGGAATTCGTAAAAAAATTAGATGGCACAGGATGAAGATGTACTTAAGACTCCGTGGCATAATGGATAAGGCGTCTGACTTCGAATCAGAAGAAGATGGGTTCGAGTCCCGTCGGGGTCGTATTGGCTGCTGCGATTTAGTTTTCTGCAAGATTGCACAAGAACACCAGCTGCACTCAATAAAAAAAATACGTCGTGAATACTGTTAGCGGATAAGAATTTGCGAAATTAAAGAGATAACATTGATGTGCTGGATCAGATGAGTCAGTCAATTAGACAGGAATTTTAGGATCTAGACATATAAAACACCTTGTGGCACTATAAAAAAAACGCAAAATACTATTACATAAAATACCAACGAATAAGGCATGTGACATCGAATCACATAATTGCGGTCCGAGTCACATTGTGGTCATATGGCGGTGCAATAATTGTGTGTTCTGCAAAATTGAACTGCTACACCTGTCACAGCCAAACATGCAACTATTTCAAGAATAAATTTAGCAGGTGCAAATTCGCAAAGATGGGGATGTGCAGAACCCAACGACTTATTCAATTATCCAGGTAAATAGGAATTCGTAAAAAAATTAGATGGCACAGGATGAAGATGTACCTAAGACTCCGTGGCCTAATGGATAAGGCGTCTGACTTCGAATCAGAAGATTGCGGGTTCGAGTCCCGTCGGGGTCGTATTTGCTGCTACGATTTAGTTTTCTGCAAGATTGCACAAGAACACCATCTGCACTCAATAAAAAAATACGTCGTAAATACTGTTAGCGGATAAGAATTTGCGAAATTAAAGAGATAACATTGATGTGCTGGATCAGATGAGTCAGTCAATTAGACAGGAATTTTAGGATCTAGACATAAAACTCCTTGTGGCACTATAAAAAAACGCAAAACACTATTACATAAAATACAAATGAATAAGGCATGTGACATCGAATCACATAATTGCGGTCCGAGTCACATTGTGGTCGTATGGCGATGCAATAATTGTGTGTTTTGCAAAATTGAACTGCTACACCTGTCACAGCCAAACATGCAACTATTTCAAGAATAAATTTAGAAGGTGCAAATTCGCAAATATGGAGATGTGCAGAACCCAACGACTTATTCAATTATCCAGGTAAATAGGAATTGGTAGAAAAATTAGATGGCACAGGATGAAGATGTACTTAAGATTCCCTGGCCTAATGGATAAGGCGTCTGACTTCGAATCAGAAGATTGCTGGTTTGAGTCCCGTCGGGCTCGTATGGGCTGCTACGATTAGTTTTCTGCAAGATTGCACAAGAACACCAGCTGCACTCAATAAAAAATACGTCGTGAATACTGTTCGCGGATAAGAATGTGCGAAATTAAAGAGATAACATTGATGTGCTGGATCAGATGAGTCAGTCAATTAGACAGGAATTTTAGGATCTAGACATATAAAACACCTTGTGGCACTATAAAAAAAAACGCAAAATACTATTACATAAAATACCAACGAATAAGGCATGTGACATCGAATCACATAATTGCGGTCCGAGTCACACTGTGGTCGTATGGCGATGCAATAATTGTGTGTTCTAATTCGCAAATATGGGGATGTGCCGAACCCAACGACTTATTCAATTATCCAGGTAAATAGGAATTGGTAAAAAAATTAGATGGCACAGGATGAAGATGTACTGAAGACTCCGTGGCCTAATGATAAGGCGTCTGACTTCGAATCAGAAGATTTCGGGTTCGAGTCCCGTCGGGGTCGTATTGGCTGCTACGATTTAGTTTTCTGCAAGATTGCACAAGAACACCAGCTGCACTCAATAAAAAAATACGTCGTGAATACTGTTAGCGGATAAGAATTTGCGAAATTAAAGAGATAACATTGATGTGCTGGATCAGATGAGTCAGTCAATTAGACAGGAATTTTAGGATCTAGACATATAAAACACCTTGTGGCACTATAAAAAAACGCAAAATACTATTACATAAAATACCAATGAATATGGAATGTGACATCGAATCACATAATTGCGGTCCGAGTCACATCGTGGTCGTATGGCGACGCAATAATTGTGTGTTCTGCAAAATTGAACTGCTACACCTGTCACAGCCAAACATGCAACTATTTCAAGAATAAATTTAGCAGGTGCAAATTCGCAAATATGGAGATGTACAGAACCCAACGACTTATTCAATTATCCAAGTAAATAGGAATTCGTAAAAAAATTAGATGGCACAGGATGAAGATGTACTTAAGACTCCGTGGCCTAATGGATAAGGCGTCTGACTTCGAATCAGAAGATTGCGGGTTCGAGTCCCGTCGGGGTTGTATGGGCTGCTACGATTTAGTTTTCTGCAAGATTGCACAAGAACACCAGCTGCACTCAATAAAAAAATACGTCGTGAATACTGTTAGCGGATAAGAATTTGCGAAATTAAAGAGATAACATTGATGTGCTGGATCAGATGACTCAGTCAATTAGACAGGAATTTTAGGATCCAGACATAAAACACCTTGTGGCACTATAAAAAAACGCAAAACACTATTACATAAAACACCAATGAATAAGGCATGTGACATCGAATCACATAATTGCGGTCCGAGTCACATTTTGGTCATATGGCGATGCAATAATTGTGTGTTCTGCAAAATTGAACTGCTACACCTGTCACAGCCAAACATGCAACTATTTCAAGAATAAATTTAGCAGGTGCAAATTCGCAAATATGGGGATGTGCAGAACCCAACGACTTATTCAATTATCCAGGTAAATAGGAATTCGTAAAAAAATTAGATGGCACAGGATGAAGATGTACTTAAGACTCCGTGGCTTAATGGATAAGGCGTCTGACTTCGAATCAGAAGATTGCTGGTTCGAGTCCCGTCGGGCTAGTATGGGCTGCTACGATTTAGTTTTCTGCAAGATTGCACAAGAACACCAGCTGCACTCAATAAAAAAATACGTCGTGAATACTGTTAGCGGAAAAGAATTTGCGAAATTAAAGAGATAACATTGATGTGCTGAGTCAGATGAGTCAGTCAATTAGACAGGAATTTTAGGATCTAGACATATAAAACGCCTTGTGGCACTATAAAAAAAAACGCAAAATACTATTACATAAAATACCAACGAATAAGGCATGTGACATCGAATCACATAATTGCGGTCCGAGTCACACTGTGGTCGTATGGCGATGCAATAATTGTGTGTTCTAATTCGCAAATATGGGGATGTGCCGAACCCAACGACTTATTCAATTATCCAGGTAAATAGGAATTCGTAAAAAAATTAGATGGCACAGGATGAAGATGTACTTAAGACTCCGTGGCCTAATGGATAAGGCGTCTTACTTCGAATCAGAAGATTGCGGGTTCGAGTCCCGTCGGGGTCGTATAGGCTGCTGCGATTTAGTTTTCTGCAAGATTGCACAAGAACACCAGCTGCACTCAATAAAAAAATACGTCGTGAATACTGTTAGCGGATAAGAATTTGCGAAATTAAAGAGATAACATTGATGTGCTGGATCAGATGACTCAGTCAATTAGACAGGAATTTTAAGATCTAGACATAAAACACCTTGGGGCACTATAAAAAAACGCAAAACACTATTACATAAAATACCAATGAATAAGGCATGTGACATCGAATCACATAATTGCGGTCCGAGTCACATCGTGGTCGTATAGCGACGCAATAATTGTGTGTTCTGCAAAATTGAACTGCTACACCTGTCACAGCTAAACATGCAACTATTTCAAGAATAAATTCACCAGGTGCTAATTCGCAAATATGGGGATGTGCAGAACTCAGCGACATATTCAATTATTCAGGTAAATAGGAATTCGTAAAAAAAATTAGATGGCACAGGATGAAGATGTACTTAAGACTCCGTGGCCTAATGGATAAGGCGTCTGACTTCGAATCAGAAGATTGCGGGTTCGAGTCCCGTCGGGGTCGTATGGGCTGCTACGATTTAGTTTTCTGCAAGATTGCACAAGAACACCAGCTGCACTCAATAAAAAAATACGTCGTGAATACTGTTAGCGGATAAGAATTTGCGAAATTAAAGAGATAGCATTGATGTGCTGGATCAGATGAGTCAGTCAATTAGACAGGAATTTTAGGATCTAGACATAAAACACCTTGTGGCACTATAAAAAAACGCAAAACACTATTACATAAAATACCAATGAATAAGGCATGTGACATCGAATCACATAATTGCGGTCCGAGTCACATCGTGGTCGTATAGCGACGCAATAATTGTGTGTTCTGCAAAATTGAACTGCTACACCTGTCACAGCTAAACATGCAACTATTTCAAGAATAAATTTACCAGGTGCTAATTCGCAAATATGGGGATGTGCAGAACTCAACGACATATTCAATTATTCAGGTAAATAGGAATTG
>NW_003138819.1:12384-29213 GCF_000003605.2 Saccoglossus kowalevskii
AACAGTAATCTGGTGGCGGCAACGCACATACATCAAAGCGAGTAAACACGTGCAGCGTCCATCTCTAGTACGTCCATGGTCTCATGGACTTTAGCTCATAGATTTAATGTACAATCGGATACGGTAAGTCAATAGTTTTCCATTAAATGTCATTGTTTTTATCCAGGACGTTAGTTTTGTTGGTCAAATCCAAACATTTTGAAACTGGAATTGCAAAAACCATAGCCCTGAGTACAGTCCTGTAGGTTGACCTCCTACCACTGATGGGCGCCGAATGATCAGCGGAAGGAGCTCGAGGCAACCATACAGGACTGTAACTCAAAGCTACACAATGCTATGCTAAGTTGGAAAAGTTTTCTGTACATTTAAGCTGCTGTTCTTAATTTGCATAATCAAACATATGCTGTTTATCCCAATCAGACTTAACTGATAACCAGAGTTGTTCATCAGATAAATAAACATTGAAAAAAAATAAACCAATGCATGTACATGTACAGAGATGTTAAAGAATGCCTGCTACCCCCTGTGCAATGACACGCTATCGCCACCTGACGCATGCGTAAGTGACGACTCCCCCGTTGAGTTCAACATGGCTGCCAAGCCTGTCTTTGCCATCATTACCATACTTATTGAGAGTGACAAACACTTCGGTGGCATGACGTATTGGTTTTTATGTAATAACGCATGTACTCAATGAAAGTATCGAATGTATTCACATGGTTTCGAATCGTTTGGAGCGGGCTAATGTTTTGGAAAATGAACACGTAGATTCCGACACCTATCTTAACAGTAACATCAACTCGTTTTTTCTACTATACAATGTCATATGATTTGATTTTATCCAGTACTCGAAGTTCATTCTGATCTAGGGTTTTATCCGGTTTGGTTGTCATATATATGCCGATCGAGATTCTGTCATCGCTTTTGATCTCCAAATTATATGGTTCGTTTTTGTACAACTTTGAAAATTTAACAATCTAATATAACCTTTCACGTGTGGTCTATTCACTTGTAGTAGAGCTACTATTGTTAACTGAGTGTTGGGAATACTATTGAAATGCAATGCCTATTACCTATGAACTTGTATATTTGCCTTAATTTATTTACATATCACGCGAGTTGTTTCGGGTGGGATGTATATGCACATTAGGTAAACTAATGTACTATTTGAAAGTCACAGATTACACAACTATGAGTATTATATTATACAACTATGAGTATTACAAAAAAAAGTTCATTGGTTATTACACTCCACGTGGAAAATTTGTTCAAAATAACGTTGAATGTTTTTTTCACAAAACTGTAGTACACTGCGGTATCTGGGTTGCAGCAGGGCTAGTTTAGAGCGGGAGAGTCGTCACCTGCGTCAGATGGCTAATAGCGTGTCAACGTTTACAAACAAGCGTCTACCCATTAACCTTTGTGTTTTTAGCGCGTGTTGATATCATCGCTTGCGACTCAATTCCGCGCGTGCACAGGTGAAGACCCTCCCGCTTCAACATGTTCCGTATCTGTTGGAATACGCTGCTATTATAAACAAGACAGTTTGTTAACATTTCGACCAGCCTGAGTTCTCTGACTTCGTCCGTTCGAAATTCCGCCATCTTTTTTATATATATTTTATTTTGTCACATACGTGTTTACATTACTGGAAAAAAATACAAGGTTAACAAAAAATTACATTTCACAGTTTTCGCTTTTTCGTTACGGACTCATTTTCAGCTCAGGGAAGAACATTTGGTAGAAGGTTAACTGTATTGAAATTTTCACTACTCTTGTGGAGCAGCCATGACTGAATATTGCAATTACAATCAACAGATGTTCACGGTGAATGTAACCATTCATTCCATGTATAAGTGTCGGCATAGTTATTAACGCTGTACAATTGTCTATTTGAGCCAAACAAGTTTCTATTTGCTTCCAAAAACTCTTTACTCTTCCACAATTGATGAAGAGACGTTCACTATCGTTGTTTGCATTACATAACGAACATAATTTTTCATTAGCTATTTTTCACTTGTATAAATTTAATCCATGAGGTAGAATATGAAAAATTGATACATAAAACTGCACAATTTTCTTTCTGAAGTTCAATTTTTCGACTATTTTATATATGTTTCATATTTTTGACCAACTACTTTCTGTGATACCAAACATCCTGTCCCATTTATTTGTTATCCAAGGCATGACAAATTCCACCATCTTGATTAATGTCATGTTACATGACTTCACATTGGATAAAAGTTTCGCAACTAGTTGAAGGCAGTCAGTAACTACCACATTAGTAAAAGATTAAAATACTCGCCACATCGTATTGCATTTCGAATCAAAGCGTTTTAAACATGTGGAATATTCCAATGTTAAAATTGTTTACTTCGTTTCGACTTTAACTGTGCACTCGTAGTCGTATACCCACATAGACAAGATCCTCAGGACTAGATGAGTTGGCATCGTTTTTACAGAGAATTTCAAAACACTATCCGTATTACCACCTGTATGATGCATACTCAAATCCTGTGTCCACATCTATTTTTGTGTATTTTTACGTGCCGACGTAACGTGACCATGTAAGGTATTTAAACTGAAAAAAGGCGCAGTTTGAAGACTCTTTAGGGAGTATCAGCACATTGTGCGTGTTATGCAGTGGCTGTCAAATTTATTCCTCTTGTAAAAAATTGTATGAACGCAAGATCATGATGCCCTTTTTAGATCGAAATCGGGACTATTAATATCTATTAATCCGTCCGTGCGTGCGTCCGGGGCCATTTCTCAGACATGCTGTGACCAAGCTCGTTCAAACTTAACATAAAGATAATATGTATGATGACTTACATATGCACGTCAATGTTTATGACAATTTGATAAAATATGGCCAACTGGTGGCCATTTTGGATAAAATGCTAAATTTCGGAAATATTTCTCTGCGATGGACAGGTATCATAATCACGCATATTGGGTTACACATGCACGTCAATTTGTTTTTGTGATTCGAAAAAAATGGCTGACTGGCGGATATTTTGTTTTTATTCATGTCTGTGCCGATTCATCATGACTAATACTTCGTCTGAATTAGATTACAGTTTGCACACAAGTACTTTTCTCACGGATAGTACTATAGTACTATAGCATTTTCTTATTCGAACAAATTTGACGAATTGAAAGTTATTTTGTCTAAAATCGTTAAACCACAGTCTGTAAACGTTTCCGGAATGGTTTATCGGAGATGGCCTTGTATATACAAATTTGGTTGTATACACGGCAGTTCACTGCATACATACTTTCGGCAACAAGATACAAGTTAGCCCAGTACTTAAACTACTTCCACGTCATTTCGGGATTAAAATGTCTACATAACTTTACATTAAAGACATAGATGTTTTATACAACCTTGGTATGGGGCCACTGAATAAATTGCACTTCAAGTTTGTTGAATTGCCTCATGCACTATTTTCATGCAATGGGCAAAAAACACTAAGAATGTCTGTTACAGTATATACTAAACATATAATATAGCAAGATATAAAATGTACTCTGCAACTTTGTTGTTTTGTGGTCTGATCCAATTTTCAGTTGTTTTGCACAAGGTGGTTAAAACTTATCATTTTAACATATGATTCTTTGATTAAACTAACGCTATTTGTTTGAATTCAGTATAATGCTGGCAATTGATTGCCCATTACATTTTTCACCCATCGGTTGCAACTAACGCCGTCTTAACCTTTTCCATTGGAAACACTGTAAAAGTGCCTGACTGAGAAGGAATAACGTGCAGAATAGAATACATGTACATTGGTTGTAGCCGTAATGTACCTTGACTGCAATGCAGGCCCTATTGTTGAGAACATTGTTCAAATTATGAATACGTATACCTCATTATAAACCAAACCATGACCACGATTTTTGCACGAGTCTCACATTTTAATTTGTTATAAAAAATCGTTAAGATTTTAATTTTGTAAGTCATTTTGCAAAAATATGTGTGCAATACATTTACCCGATCTTAATTGCAAAAGGCTGAAAAAAAGACACCCCGAGTGGCCGCACGTCCCCAAATATATAATCACGATTTGACTATTTACTATTCAGTCGTAAGTTAATGTAGAAGTAAAATCAAAGAACGGATGTATTTGAAAATAGTCGTGGTATAGGCCAAGGATGTGAACTGACTTGTAACACGTTTACCTACAAAGCTCACAGCGATGCATACAAATTCACACAAAATATAGGTATAGTTCAAAGCCCTGGCACAAGCTGTTCAAAGTAGGCAGGCTGGTTTCCTTTACTTTATTCAATCAACAGTTTTCCCTGGAATTATCGACCTAAGGGTACATGGTTTACCCGAATCATAACCATGCACAAGAAAATCTTGCATGCCGTACAGTTCATGTTACACTTCCGAATTATATATGCAGATGGAAGATTATCTGGCAAACCTATGCCGATGGACGCGATTTTTTAAATAATCAGCATTGAATCGCTAACATTACACCTGAAGTAAGGTGTTTAGTCGGGTGACCGAGGTACCCTTACAATGGTGTCGAAATATAAACTCACGATTAGAGTATCTGGAGTACGTTATGATAAGCAAATTGCGTTCATTGTGCCTTTGAGTAAGTGAGTGCGATACCAAACTACAAAAACTTGCATACTACATTTAATTTTTCATTCACTACATATCTTTTATTGATCAAAAACATCCAGGAACAGCTTGTAATCAGAAAACTCTGTCACTAGCCAGTTGACAACACGCACCTGTCTTACTGAACTTTCTTACCATGAGCAATTTATTCTATTTTGTCAGAGCAGTATATTCAGTCTGTTTACATTATGTTTTCACAGAAATGGAGAAGCTACACCACCTTGCCCCGTACTGTGTAAACTTCACGGATTGTGAATGGAGTTTATGTCTTCTTTCAGTCACCAGAGATGACCTATAACTTGATCTGCCTAACAGTGTTACAACTGATCGCTTATGGTGCTGATACGCTGACTGATAAAAAGACGGCTGAGAAAAGTTCTTACAAACATCTTTGTCGTTGTGGTGGTCATAAATTTATCGTGTAGTCTCATTTGTTGAATGAGAAATGATTGACAGATGGTGACGACCAATCAGTATTCATGCTTATGTGATTGACGACTTTTTTAAAGTTTCAATAGACTGCATATCAATACTGTAAGAAATACTGTAATTTTAGCAGCACGACTTGAGATGTAACATTCCACAGCCTGTGATCGATTGATTGCCTTGCAACAAGACACAACATTTTCAATTTAAAAAGCGATAGACTAAACAATCTGACTAATTACATCCACAGAACTGTAAATGCGATCAGATCACATGTTAGTTGCTCACGACCATAACGTAACTGTCAATCAAGCCACAATGTAACTGGAAAACAACAATGGCAAACAGACTAATAGAATACAAGTGTCAAGTTATTGGAGAGAGGTTCAAACAGGCATACGATGCGAAAAGACATATTCTCGTCACTCATAATGAACAAAAGCCACATAAGTATATGAAAAAGCACATAAAAATACACACTGGTCACCAGCAATACCAATGTAAAGAATGTAACAAGTGAATTCATACCGGAGAGCGGCCATATCAATGTAAAGAATGTAACAAGCGGTTCATTCAGGCATGCAACCTGAAAACACACATGAGAAAACACACTGATCATAAACTATTCCAAATATGTGATAAGAGTGATTTGAAGTATTTTTTTGAGAACGTACAAGAAAATGCTAACAAAGGTGTACAAATCTTCCGTGTAAACTTCATGTAGTAATCATATTATTATACGTAACTCAACTGCCAACACCAAAAACCGGCATATTTTGAAATTGAGTTCAGTCCTGTTCACTAAAATGTAGATTTCACGTATACTCTGACTGAAATAGATAGTGAAATTTAGTACTTAATATACATGTGTGTTTGTGTACTGTTGTATGTGTTGTTCGTGAACAAGAAATGATTCTGAGAGCACATCTAAGCTAGTCTGTATGTTCGAGAATACGTTGCGGGAAATCAATCTAAACGCGGGTTCTGATTTCTATTTTTTTCAAATTTTCTAGAATAACTGAACTGTTTGTCTGATATAGTAAAAAGTGACATATAAAAAAAAACTGCTTTATTTAGCTTGAAGTGCACTGTAAAATCCTGAGATAGCTATGTTTATGTCACTAGGTTACTACACTCTGTAAATGAGGCCAGGAAATGGGACGAATGTTGTGAAAAAGAGATATCAGGCTAATCAATGTATTTGTTGGTAACACTGAATGTATTGAATTATATTCGCTTGAAAAAAAAAACGATTATTATTTTTCAAAAATTACTATTGAGAACGGTGTGTCATTGTCGTGTACACTCAAACATAACTTTGCCGCTGTTTTACCGAATCAGATTTCTTGTTAAATTACTATATTTCAAATCATTAACATTAATCATCACTCCCCACAAAATGAAATCGTAGACAGTTGGTGAGATTTGGTGAGTGAAATTAACAAACTGGTTTACTTGGATTTCTGACACTTGCTGGTAGTATTTCTGAATCGTTCATATGACGAAATCCCCTTTTTCTACTGCTAAAATTTCTCGATTGTTTTTTTAATTAACACGCATAGCAACATAACCTAGATGATGACATGTTGCCAAAGTGTACTTTCAAACTACACGACTGATTATAATTACATGGAATAAGCTGTTATCATGAATAATATTTTCCATAATCCACGATTCACACGATAACGATTTGCACATAGAGGGCTTACTGTTCTGATCACAATGATTTACAAACTGCATACACCAACTGACAGCATGTAACACGTGTATGTTGATGATGCTACTTCTGTAGTATACTTTCATGTACACCTGTTTTCACTACAGTATTTATAAGGTGCGCCAAACTGTCCCCGATTACAACAATCGTTCACCTGAGTACGCATGCACGCAGAATAAATCGGTTAAATATATGTTTAGTGATAATCTCCTACATTTACAAGTACGTGCTATTTCATGTCGCAATTGCTCACCATTACGGGAGTTTGGTTCTCAAGAATTTCCAGTTTAGGATTATTGTAATGTGTCCGCCAATACATTGTTCCTACTGTTTGTTGGGTTTCTTCTGTGTCCAATTATTCGTGGTGCTCCTAGTCGCCTCGGTTTCTCGTCATTGGCCTTAGATATACAAAGATATACAAAGTGGCATAATTGTCACAACCACCTTTGTCATGGCCACTTTTCCCCAAATAATACTGTTGGGGAACATGGCGATACTAAAGAAAGGGAGGTATCGAACAATGTACCCGATATATATCGATTATTCTAACAGTTATTCTTCAGGCATTCAACACAAATCTCTCACTAGCTGCCAGGTGTAGATTACATGTATTGCGGCTTTGTTATCCTACATTGATGTTGTAGTGTGCGATCGTATTCAGTCTACAATAAAACTAAATGTAACACAAATGTTGATTTTATATAATAAAGACACGGCTATGGAAATATTATAACGTACCAATAGTCATGTAATGCGTTGATTGACAGACAAGCCTTCTGTATTTTTTAAATAACATCGGAAAGCCTTATGATAGATTATTTTGGCTATAAGCTGTGATTATATCACACATCATTTGTAACTAGCCAAATAAAAACTCCCAGTGGAACTATCATTGATCACGTTAGACGAATGGTGTCCAGTCTCAAAGAACTCCCTTCTTGTATATAGTACCCAAGTTACAAGGCGCACTCTATCAGTTGTCAATGTTAGTCAAGGGTTTGGCAAATGAACAAAGACGGACATCGTTCCAGGCAAATTAGAGTAACAAATACCAGTAGTCAACTGTCCGTTTCAATACGCAATGAAAGTTTGGACGATTACCATTCATATGAACGACCTATTTTAAATAACAATCGTATATTAAACCCATGGATAAATCCCAAATAAAAATTGTTGTTGACCTAATTACGACATTGTCAGTTCCATCGTCGTTTCATAGTTAATTTTCATTGTTCTAGAAATGGGTTCTCACCACTGTACCCATTGATAATTATTCGCGCTAAGCGATTTACATCCAAATAGATTTTAATTGCTTTATTATGTAACGGAGTCACTGCTCAGAAATTGGAAAGTTTGCCGAAATAATTATAGTACCCATATTCTTTATCAGTCTATTCAAATTAAAGTGCAAAGCCCACTCTGCTGCGCCCAACAGGATGCTTTAAATGCACATCTAGGTGTTTCATTTAATACGGCTCGTATAGTTTGTGCCGAAATTACTGACATTGATTGACATGTGTCTTATTCGAGTCAAACTGAACTGCAGAACATATTCAAACAGTTAAAAACATCAGAATTCACAGAACTCGAATTACACAGTGCGAGAAATATAAATGGCTTTATTATTATTATTTCAATTCAAACAGTTAAAAACATCAGAATTCACAGAACTCGAATTACACAGTGCGATATGATCAACTGAGCAAATAAAAAACAGTTGATTGATTGCGATTTGCCGAATTACAATGTGCATCAGTTCAGAACGCGTTCGATAAAAGTACAAATAGTATTGATACATAGATACCACATCAAAGTGAAGAACGTGAAAGCAGTCTAACCGAAATTCGAGTTACAGGCAATATAGATTTGTTTTGTCTAATGTTGTATGTTTCCCCGTAAGTTTTGTTAATTAAAATTTGAGTTACTAAATTTGAACAAAACACCAAATCTATGTTCTTGGTAACTCGAAGTTCGAGTACTAACTGAATGTGGTAGTTCAACAAAAAATTAAATGTATGTTGCATGTAAGTTATGTTAATTGAAATTGTCATATTATGGGTAGCACTGGAATCCCAGGTGCCCATATAGCTGAGGTGAAAGCTGTATTAGGCATTGTTATGCTAATGAGTAGGCCTTTGTTTTAGCCAGTACAGTGTAGTGCTGTTAGAAGCACACTTCGTTTTGGACTTTGAAGGAGCAACACGTTAGGTTGCTCTGCTCAGTGGGTTAGAAGAAATTCCGCATCATAGCTTTTCTAGGCAGTTGCTGTGTCCATATATTGGTGTATTGCGCTCTAGTGCTCTCTAAGCCAGTTTCTGTTATTCGAGTTGAAGTAAGTTCAGTACTTCCAAAAAGCAGTATTGTGTCAATTTGACACAGGTAGCGTGGCTGAGTACTGGGTGTGGCCGGCGTGGTGGTGTGGTGTTGCTGGGGATAAATCTAGGCGGGGTTCAGTGGAACCGGCCTCTAGACCCTCCTTGCTGAGCGTGAAGTGTGTGAAAGAATTCTCGTGTAAGTAATTAATTTCATATTGTGCATGCATTTTGTGTAAATTTAGTTGCACTAAAACGATTGTCAAATAGGACTCTTTTCTTGGTCTGTTGTCGAGTGTAAACAAGTGTATTGCTGACAATGCTGTGCTACTTGTATTGTAACCATACATATCTGTACATATTGAGATGCAGCATTTCATAAGTTATATTTTGTAATCTGTTAAACAAGATTATTGTGATATACTATGTAGTTTCCACAGACTTATTATTGTACTTATGATGGTGTAATTATATTTTCGAGGTCTATTACGAATGAGAAATGTCAGCGTTTGTATAGTCGTCAAGCTGTTACCTCTAGTCACTTTTGTTGATTTTCTCATGCAGCCATTAGATTAATGACTTGCAACTAACTAGCCATGGTCAGTGACTTAAAATCCGGTATTCTTGACTCCCTGAATGAAAGAAGACTACAGTTCCGACTATCCTGTACGGAACTCGTCATATGTTCTTGATCGTCGAGACTACGTCAGTCTATAGGAGGTTGATCTGCATTGAGACTGTTCTGTCGTGAATGTGATACACAGCTAAGTGACATCTCTGCATTGCATTAACAGTAACCACCAGTCATAGTGAGTGAACATTGTGCTGTTTTACTTGTTACCAGAACTGATATCGTATAAATTAATTGTACTGCTGTATTTATGACCAGAACCGACATTGTATGACCAAATGAATTCCTGTATGTTATTATAATAGGTTACATTTAGTAGTGTCGGAGCATTAACTTGTGCGCATAAGTATAGATTTAAGAAGTGTTATGATATTGATATTTTACATATTAAATTGATTTATTTGTTAATTCGATACGCACTAAGACTTGTGTAGTTTCTCCCCATACCCGACCACGGATCCCTCGCCTCTGAGGCCGACAACGATTTGGTATTTAGGGTAGCTGATTCCCAGTACCCGACAAACATTGAGTTACAATTTTGGTGGGGTTTCACGAAAGTGGGCGTGGTTTCTAAAATATGGTTATTTTTGTAACTCTATCTCCGTAATTCGAATAATTCAGCGTCTCATCAATGTAAAAAACATACCATGTTGAGAAAATAGAAGATACAAGTATTCCGTGTTGTATTTATGTAATATTTATGTCAGGTATTTGTGCAGAGGTAACAGAAAAACGGATCACATTTAAACACTCGCGTAAACACATGTTATGTCAATACTAAATAACCAATAAGTATTGGCAGTCGCCACTGTTTTGTTAGACCTTTTGAGAAATATTGTGTAATTTATAGCACACACTGATTTTTATTGAAACTTACTTACACAAATCGTTCGTTGCCAATATATTACAATGTCACATGGTCTGATAACTGCGTAAGCTGAGTTTAGTATTATAATTATAAAGCTGTTACAGAACTTTAGAAAAAATAAAGTCGTATATCAGGTGTTGATCGAGGTCCCGTGCGAGTGGTACTAAAAAGGGCATTACTGTAATAAATCGATTGTGTTTATTCCAAAATAAAATAAGCTTGACTAATGGCAAAATGTATCTCTACATAATAGTTTAAGTACGTAGGTGTAGTTTAGGTTTATTTTAATTTGGTCTTTAAACTAGTCCAAATTCCAAAAAATGTCAGGAATTCCCGTGTCAAATGTATATCTGCTGCACAAAACCCTAACCGAGAAGAGGGAGACACAAATTGAATTACATTTGAGTTGCATGCACATAATATAATTGTGCTGTAATCATGACGTTGTAGTTCAATTCTACATATTTAAGTAAGTTTTAATTGCTTATTCTGACGAGATGATAAATAATAGTTATCCAGTAAGAGCATATACCAGTTATCGTACTAATTACTGAGTCTAACTATTTCTATTGAAAATGTACCATCGGAATATGTAGTTCTCCACCGTATTTCATTAGGTAGGCGTTATCTATTCTTCTAAGTTGAGATGCTGAATTGTTCGAGTTGCGAACATCGAATGCCGAAAACATCGAATTACAAATATGACCACGCCCATATTTCATAAACCACGCCTACGTTTGCGAAACCACACCCAAATTGTAACTCTAGCTTTTAATAACAGGTAACCAAACTTCGAGTTATGGGCAACATATATTTATATTTTTGTTAAACGTTAACATTTAGTAACTCGAACCTTAAATAACAGTTAACAGTTAACAGTCAACATAGATTTTATTGTTTTGTATATTACCCGTATTTCGAAGCCCAGTTAACTGATAATAAAAATTTGAGTTACTAAATTTGAACTTTAAAAAAAACAAAAACTCGATGTTGCCCGTAACTCGAATTTCTGTTAATTGAACATAGAGTTGCAATGTGGGCGTGGTTACACAAAAGTGGGCGTGGTTTCCAAAATATGGGCGTTTTTGTAACTCTATGTCTGTAACTCGACCAATTCAGCATCTCTTCCAAGTTGCGTGACAAATTAGTCAACACATAATGCGTATTTTGCTTAATGTGCTTTTTCGAAGTCTCCAACGACTGACGTCGCCCTCGTACGACATGAGACACCTTTTCGTATCTTAAGGCTTGGAATAAACTCCACAGGAGCACTACTGTCACAAATAAAGCGCGGGTTGCTCCGAAAATAATGCAGGCTTAAGTCGAAACAAATTGACAATAAAACAAAATTACGTCCATATACAGGTTCTTATTACAACTATGTTTTGGTGCATTCGACCTGGGACTATCACTCTAAATAAACTTTCTGCAGGTCACATGTATGGCGGCTATCTATGTGAAGTTGATTTAATAATAAAATATCAATGAGCTTGCCATTCAGAGTGTAGTAGAATTACGAAATAAAAGTTAACTCTGCTTTACCCTCTCGCAACATAATATGCTCTCTTGTTGTATCACTTTATCCCAGCACTTATAATGTAATTGAAGTTCGATGTTGCATTTGTACATACCGAACAAGCTGAATTAATATATTAAACTGCATATCAACGCCCGATTGACGACCTGTTGTCTATTATTATTACAATTATTATATGTATCAAGGCAAAATTCCAGAAGACGCACCTACACTTAGTACATTAAAACAATATGCTAATTTATCCATAACGTGGCAGTTTCTCTGCCCCCTTGAATATTCATTCTAGGTTAATACATTCTAGAAGGGACGCAATAAAAAATACTTGGGGGGGGGGCAAATTAGCAACTGGGAAAATTAGCAACCCTTAGGTGGTCAATACAAAAGGTGGTATATAATTGCGTTTGCAATTATTTTTCCAGTTTGGTGTGTACTGCTTGTGTAAACCCTACTTGACCCAACTTTAACCCTAATGCCAAAACACATACTATACTAGTCTGCTAATACTATTTTTCTTGGGTTTCCCAAGTTTGATTGCAAGATGTTAAATAAAATAATAATACATCTAGACATCTATTGGAGGTAATAATTTAATTAATTTCTAACATTGCGAGTTGTTAAGTTGGGAGAATAAATGTTTTGACATATAATATATTCGCAATTAATCTATACTATGAACAGTATTTCAGTTCCAGTCAGTAGTATTCGGAAAACTGCATATTTATTTTCCACAAGATTAGGCTATTGCTTAAATATTGATCTGCAAAAAATAATAATCAATCATCCCTGCACCATATACTGCATAAACATTCATTTATATACCACGTGAGTGCATTTATTGCAGAAATAATCATATATGTAGTGGGTACAGTTAAAGTACATTCATTTATTACACAGGTGATAAACATTAAAATATCATGTGATGAAGTAAATGTACATTTATGTAATACACAAACATCCATATACCTTGTGATAAAGTTTGTATATATATCTACTACATAGATGATAACAATACGTGCTTATGAGTGACATTTTACAGTAGATTTGTTACCTGTTAACATAATAATAATAGTGACATAAATACAACACGTTTTGTATATCTTCTGTATTTTCAACATGGTATGCGAGTGAAATATTATATGATCTTACAGTATTTTCAGATCACCATCTGATAATACACTTTCATGATTTTTTTTTTAGATGACCGGCCTTGATAAGTTGTTTAAAATAAACTTGGCATTCATATGGTTGCTGATTGACGTATACATTAGAAAGTTCAGTCACTTACTTTTGATGCGCCAATCGCCTTTGGATCAATTATGATTCACCATTATGTGTCACTTCATACTGTCTGCCGGACGGAACACACAAGTAAAATTCCTCGCATTGATATCGCTTCTGAATAGTGCGAACAGTATGTGAGATTGTCCTTAACCGCTTGTAGCATTCTTAACACTGAATCATCATGCGCGTTCTCAGATGGCTTGCTCTGGTGAACCACTTGTCACATCCTGCACAGTGCCGCAGTTTCGGATCATTACAAATCAAGTATCTTCTCGGAGGCTATTTCCTTGTGAAACGCTTCTCAGAGTTTTCAAACAGGAATAGTCGCTGATCTGTATGAACAGTCTCTTGTGTTCGTTTTATTAGACTGCTTTCACGACGTTCTCCACTTTGATGTGGTACATGGTTATCAATAATACTCGCACGTTCATCGCATTGCAACATTCAAGTTCTGTGCATTGTTTCTCACTTGTTCGAACTGTAATAACAAATGACTCGAATAAGACACGTGTCAATCAATGTCAGTAACTTTGCCCAGACTATTTGCCCTATACGAACTATATTAAATAAAACGCCAACATGTAAACTTAAAGCATCAACCTCGTTGGGTGCAGCAGTTTGGCTTTGCATTTTAATTTAGACTGATAAAGAATATGGGTGTTGTAATTACTTCAGGACTCTGAGTACCATGGTTTAAAAAAAACACCGCTGCAGTGACTCCATTACATAATAAAGCAATTAACATTTATTTTAATGTGAAAATCGCTCAGCACAAATCACTATCAATGAGAACAGTGGTTGGAACTCCTTTCGAGAATAATGAAAATTAACTATGAAACGACGATGGAACTGACAATGTCGTAAATAGGTTATCAAAAAGTCTTCATTTGGGATGTATCTTTGGGGTTTAATATAAGATTATTATTTGAAATAGGTCATTTATATGATTAGAATCGTGCAAACTTTTATTGCATAATGAATTTTTTTCCATTGCCAAACCATTGACAACTTGTAGGGTGCGCCTTGTAACTTGGGTACTACCAGTCAGTTGATAAATAAAATAAATGCGATATTTACATAGTAGTGAACACTTTCCAGGGGTATTTGAAACCGAAATTGTCATCTAAATGCAAGGCCGTCGCTGATTGGCTGCTGAACTGGAATGACAATTTTGGATTTCAAATACCCCAGGAAAGTGTTCTATGTTCTTCGTGTAATTAGGTGTTCGTATTTAAGGGATTTCTCCACACAAAAACGACGAATTGGGTCGAATTTTGTTATCGGTTGGCTTAATATTGCCCCCTACGGACAATATTATTTCTGTGAAAGATTGGTATGTTTGTCCAGATTTGTAGGAATCTGAAGAACGCGTTTAACGTTATCAATGATAGTGCTGTGAATGTCATTCATTTCAATATAAGAAGAAAAAATGTCATCGTATATGTCAATGGAATCACTTAATAACTTTTCACTGGTGTGTTTAATTCACACTTACGGTATAATGAGTTAAATGTTTAGTGTACAGAAAGTTTCGCACGAATTTACATATACCATTGGAGTACGGACGACACTCCTGTACTATATGGAGGACGCGCATCTATATAGTCACCGTTGAATGACGTAGCACTTTAAAACGCTACGCAATATAGCGAATGGGTTTGCACTACCCGTTCATTTACTACGGATGTGGTGAAACAGACATCGAAACAACATATATAAATTTTACTTAAATGTTAACTCGCAATGTGACTGGCCACGGTATTCATCACCTGGATTTGAATATTACTTCAATATTGGATATATCGGGTGTGTTAAGGCAGGTGTGAGTTCATCTACGAGTTTAAAATTTACATATATTCTTCACAGACAAATTTATAATTATGGTAAGCACGGACGTCTTTTTTATATTTTGTCGAAATCGTTTCAAATAACCCTAAACAAGATTAATCCGACATTTTGAAACAAGTTGATACTAAGTTGCAAGTTATAATCGTATACGTGGCATTTTGAACCGTTCCTAAGTGAAAAATAAGAACAGCTTTTGCTGCAGTTTGGTTCACATTAACAAAATGCTGGCCTCATCACAATGTTATTCCCTTTTCAGTTCGCTTCACGTAGCTTCATTTCAGCGTCGACAAAGAATCACTTGTAGCGTCATTATACACTGATTTGTTGTAGATTTGGAACATCAAATTCTTCAAGACCTTCCAGTTATTGTGGATTGAAAGGAATGCAGCTCTCCTCACATATGTTAAGAAGAATGCAGCAACTGTTGGTACGTTGTCGAGGTGCATCGTCCTTTTAGACGCCCAAAGGCATTTTCAACCACCAAATCTCTCCTGAATTCTGGTCAGTCGACCATTGTCTGAAAAAGGTTTGAAAACATTTGGCATGGGAGGGTATATCGGATCTGTTAATAATAGCAGAGGAATATGTCCTACATTTGGGGTTTCAGAAAATAAAGTTCCGTTAACAAATCTACTGTAGAGCGTAGAGTTTGCAAAGACTCACACCCAACATTGACACAAAGAAACTTATAATTATGATTAACAACGGCCTGCAGTATAGGTGAGTGAAACTACTCGCGGTTATGGCAGTCACTGTGATTTGTCTGTTACGCAATGTACAATTACTGTCAAGTTTTCTATGAGATCTATGTTGTCCCACGTTAAAACTACAGCATCCAACCAATAAGTGCTCCGTGGGTGAAATAACAGATCGGCAAATTAGGGCGCGATTTTGGCACGAGCCGATTGAGCCCCGATGTTGGTGCAGACTGACGTGAACGCAACTGCTGTAATTTCAGTTTCAAATACAAAGAATTAAAAAATCTCGGCACCTGAAAGTACCAACTGACCCATAGGTCAGAGCAACTGTTGAAATAATATTTTATATTTATAGAAAATACTTCAGAATGAAATCTGATTAAAGTGTATCGGTTCTGTCATTATTTCTTTTCTTTGTATGATAATGATTGATAATTGGTCATATCAATGATCACTGGAACCAGGGTGATGTTTTTTAGTCCCTGCTTAGGCGCAGTCTGAAAACGTGACTAATAATTCTAATTCCATTTCCGATTTCCAGATTGAGACATCCCAGCTATCTTTATATATTAGAACAGTAGGTCTCATATTAAATACACCCCTCATAAATCTATTCACCAGTGGGTGAGCACCTATTATTAACTGTAACTCCGGTATTTCTTAAACTGACATTGCAGTTCTGGCAGTGGTAATGAATGGCACTATAGCTTCAAGTTGTAATCTCCAGTTTTCAAGAAGCGACATGGACGACAGGACTAGTTATCATAGTTTTTGGTACAAAAACACACTTGCCTTTGAATGAACTTATCACATATAGACATTCTCCCAATTTTTTTTTTCAAAGACTCGCAACGCCGGCGTCTGCCATTACT
>NW_003138819.1:47935-60529 GCF_000003605.2 Saccoglossus kowalevskii
TATATACTGGCCTTTTCATTTACATTTGATTCGGGTTTCTCTTCAGTCTCATGATCTGTGTCAGTATCAGAGAAGCACTCACAACTCCACAAATGTTCTCTCAATTTCCTCACATCAATTTCTTGGTTGCATCCCTGACACTTTTCTTTAGTAACTGGCACAATACTATCGGTTGGAGACACTAGCGGTTGGATTGACCCCAAATTAGCCTTGAATGAGTTAACAGACCACATGCATGTTATCACACTCAGTTTACGTTTATTTGGTGCACACTGCATCATTTCAAATCCACGCAGTCTTTCAATTGCGGGAAACCAATACTATCACCATATTCATCCTTTTCACTATAGTTACCATCTCCATCACTTCGGTCTGATTTGAATTGGCGTCAAATATAATTTTTTTAAACCCAAGCCCAGCCCTAGCTAAACAATTTTTAGCAGAGCTCGGTACTGCAGCGAGCGGCCAGATAAACAAAATGTCCCGTCCAAGTGAGTTTATGAGCATTTGCTCGGTGCTGAACTTACCTTTCCCCCAGATCTTTCCGATCCTCTCCTGGAATTCGCGGACCCGCTAAAAAGCAAACAACTCTCTTCTGAAACATTGCTTGTCGGATTATACGTGAAATGGGAAAAACCACCAGCCTGATCGGACGGCGAAGACGACCCAGAAGATTCGTCCGATTTGCAAAATTCACGAAGGTCACCTCTGTCTCCTATCGTCGCTACCCCTAGGCGATTTAAGTCTCTGCCAGACGTAAGTAGCACAGTCCCGGGGTACACCTATTCCTCAGCAAATCCATGATGTAGCACGGATAGATCCAATTGCATATTTGTAATTTACATGTATTTGTGTAATTTACAAAAATGGCGGCCAACTAAAGTGCGGGAAAGTAAAGGCAAATTGACATCGTATAATGGCGTTGTGTCATCACAGGAAGCACTGTCCTAGCGCAGACCTGTGTGAAACAGCGCCTTACTAGCCGACTTTGCTTAAAATGGCACTCCGCTGCCTCTTTACACTGGTGTTTATACACGGAACTTGATACATTTTTTTTTCAATTTAAGTTGCTTTTTAATCACGTATTTTTGTGAAATATTGTTTAGTGAGTGCAATATTAATGTCATAAATAATTCAATCTTCAAAACAACAGAAACCTGTGCTCTCGCTGTCGCTCGCAAATGTCGTAAATTACGAAATTTGGACAAGATTTACGAACAAAATAAATATCTATTAGTAGGATTTACGAACACATTTTGTACAAAATACCCTTTGCAAATCGCCCTCATTTAATTTTCAAGACTCGACTGTGATCATCACGCGTGTTACGGTTTGAGTGATTGCCACTTTAAAGTTAAACAATGTCCTGTTACTTCTAAGATTGCAACAATTGCTACATGGTGATCGCGATCAACACGGAACTGCCACTGAATGTATTTTTCCACTCTAAAGTTATTTTGGTGTCATCGCACATGCGTAGTTTAGTCGACATGTGTTTCAAGATACCCCGCGACTTTACTCTCAGTATGGGACGGTTTCATGTCGCCCTTATCAAAACACGTGATTTGTTTATTTATTGAAAATGGAGACTACGTCAAAACGGAGCAGACAACTGCTCGACGAGTATTTTTCACGACGAGAAACCGCAGTTTCCAGACAAAGTTTACTAATACTTTTTTTCTTGATTAGTAAATTTACTATTACCTAGCAAATTCCAGAGAGAGCCCAGAGAAACTATCACATATTATATTATAGCATTCCCAAAACCAGTGAATTTTATAACGTCACCATTCTAGATTATTGACGATAATGTACAACATTATTGAGTAAGCAGGCCCCAAAACAAGCATAAGTATACAATGTTATGTTTAAACACGAATAAAGGCGTGGGAATTTAAAAAGAGGGGAAATTATGGGGTAGACAATTTACAAATTAAAAAAATGGAACTAAATAATCGTCGCGACACGGTCAGCAACACCGGCATTTTCAGTGTTTTCACCATGGCACGGTTTGTTGACGTTGGCGAAGCAGAGCTAGATACCCTTGAAAATGCGAGAAATGAGAAAAATACGTCACAGCAAACAAAATAGGGAGTGCGAGTGTTGCGAGGTAAGTAAATTTTTATTTTTTGGGCATTTCTCGATTACAACGAGTAAAAATCCATGAATTTTGGATTACCGGCAAACCCCAGACGATCGACGACAGGGGTCGTGTATTTATTAAATCAGATCAAATAATGAAAAAAATGTCTCTAAATAAATCACAATCCTTACTATTTTGTATTTTTCTTTTACAGAATGGCTTGATTACAAAAAATATTCATTAGAGTTTGAGTTGTTGCCAGTTGACAAGCTTTCCGAGCTGCTACGAGAGTTTTATGCATCGACTCAAAAGCAAGTAGAGAGAAGTATGGCAAATCATCGTTGTCCTGTTTACAGACGTCAATCCACCGACACATCACTGGTCCTCCCTATCATCGTAAGATCAATAGTATGCATGACAGAGAGTTCCAGGTTGCCAATCATATGTTGTGTGGCATTGTGAAGACCATGAAGAAAGAGGGAAAGGACACAACTACGCACAAGGAACCAATCAACACCGGTGATTTGAGAAGCTCTCGGCCTCTCCAGTGTTTTGTATTGCGACCAACGTCGGCTTGCAGCGATTGGTTTGGTTCGACCTTATGTTGCATTTTGGTATGAGAGGTCGAATAGTAATACGGAATCTGACAATCGTCAATTGTGGTGGAGAGAGACGACATCGGCCAAAGATGTGTCAAATACGCATTTAACGAGAAAGTAAAAAACCACGCTGGCGGTGCCGATGACAACTACACCTGTCATGCCCGCATGTACGAAACTGGTACTGAACGCTGTCCTGTAACATCATTTGAGAAACACACCAGCTTATTAAACCTCACCAACAACTCGTTATTTCAAAGACCACAGTCCCCATTCAACCCGGATAATGCTTTTTGGTATGTGAATGCGCCGATGGGTGAAACAACGATTGAAGCAATGATGAAGACATTGAGTAAAGAAGCGGGTTTATCTAAAATCTATACCAACCATTGTATCCGTGCCACTGCATGTAAACTACTGGATGATGCTGGTTTCGACACTCGGCATATTATGTATGTCAGTGGGCATGTCAACGAAGCTAGCGTAAAAAGCTATTCAAACCAGCCTTCAACGCGCCAACAGTGACAACTGTCATCGTCACTTTCCGGTAGCCTCTACAGCGAAAACTATGAAACCAGTACAACAACCAGCATCACCCCCATAAATTATCTCAAGTCATCCTACATCTGTTGACTCCTCTCCTCTTCCAATTAACTATTGTTCAACATTCAAGATCTGTTTCAAATTCAGCGGTATCCACCTCGTCTAGGCAGTCTTTCAAGCATGTTCGTCAACTGCACTTTCCAACCCCATGTCAACATTGATTATCACGGTAGTCCAACTTCTCATAATGCCATCTCGAAGACAACATTTTAACCTAATCTTTTTTAACGATTTGCTTGTTCGATATTAAAATCTATATAATATTGTTTACATGTTTCATGAATATTACAACTACAACTGCCGGCATTATTTTACGTCGATCAGCTGTTACATTAATCAGCCGACGACTTTTGCCCTGAGCATTATCTTGATTTTGTATCCTATCCTTTCGCTTTCTTGTACATGCGTTCGTTCTTATAAATATGTTCAGATTCATTTGTTCTGACGAGATAAATAATATCGTAAGTCAAACCTTTGTTGTTTTCATTCTATGCATGCAACTACTGTGTTCATCGCGTCCGAATGTTTTGTTGTGCGTAAGTGTGTATTGTATTCATATTCCCGGGCCCTTCCCAACGTCGTCTCTCTATTCGCTTCATTTTTCGTTTTAAAATTGGTAAAATTCACAGGTATAGGGAAAGCTAAATAATAATAACAATGATGTACATTATGTCGTGCTAAGTGTGCTTTCGTCCATTATGGGCCGGCAAGTCGTACATTATTGTTTAAATAACGATAATCAAATTTGTGTTTGAAGTTCGAAAGTACTTGCGTAATTTCCGGTTTCAACTAGTTCGAAAATAGTGAGTGTAGTGGCGTGAAGCTAAGCGATTAGGTGCCGTACGAGCGCCAGTTCGAGTCACGCACGCAGTACGTGTTTACTGTAATTTGAGGTAGTATTTACCTTGCCGTTCATTCGGTGTTGTTTGCTTAGTTCGAAAATAGAACGCCCTTTGACGCGATAAAATCACGCGTAGACACTAGCAGCGTAAACTTATTGCAATTTTGGTCCAGTTCGTTTATACAACTTTTCTAAGTTTCAATTATCATTATTTAGTAAACAGACCCATGAAACGATTTAATATTTTTGTAAAATACGTGCCAACAGACGACTGACTTCAAAACGTTCGGAGTTTCGAACAAACTCCAGGCACACCTCGCGCGATATGCGTCAGATCAGTGTATAGAATGGTGTTGTAACAGCGCTTCCACTGATATCTAGAGTACTAATCATCAACGGGTGGTGGCTGGTTCCCGCCTCAAGTGTCATGGCGCACCAAGCCACAAGAAGCTTGTTCTATTTCCCTTGGTTACCTGACGTCAGCGCTTACTCTCGTGGCCCTAGAGCAGGGGTTTGTGTTGCTTGTTTCAATTTTTATTGGCCTAGTTTTTTTATTTTCCTTCCATTCATTTTTTTTCTTCATATTTTATTGGTCTTGTTATTTTCCCTCTATTTTTTTTTTATTTTAATGTTTATTGGCCTTGTTTATTTATTTTATATTTTTTCCAGTCACCCTATTTTTTTAAATAATATATGGGGGATAACTTATACCTAAGACCAGAGAACTACATAGTCCATTACATATTTAAAGCTCTTGCCTCGATTTTTTCAAATCTAATTGTCACTGATGGCAGAACAATTTACCGACATATGTTAAATGTATATTTTTGAGGAGATGTAAATACTGTGTTAAATATATATATTTTTTTGTTATATAAAAAATTCTTCTGAACAAAAGTTTAAATTTTCTAAACTGAGGACCTTCTGAGCATAGGGCTGTCACCTGATTGGTTAGTAATTCCTTACTAGTTCACACTCGTCCTCAATTATGAATTGTTCCTTAAAGCAGTATTTATTACATTTGAGTATTTATGTGTGTGTATGATGTGATCATGAACTAAAAATTAGGGAAATTGTAACAATTATTGTAAGGCAGTTGTATTTGTTATCTCAGAATAAATAGAAACTTGTATTATATTTTTGCATAAAAAATTCTCTGTCCCTTGTCCCACTCAAAACCTTTTCCATTTAGTGTTTAAAAGGCTTGATATAAAGGGCCACATTTGAACATGCTAGCTAGTCATTTGTTGACATAAGCATCAAAGGACAAGTTAATCACCGGACCTTGTCTTGTGAATCATTAATGTAAATTTGAAACACGTGGCACTTACGTAGTAGATTTGACAAGGTCCCAATGAGATACTAGGGTAGTTGCACACATTTTTCAAAGTTGAGAAAACCTCAGCCAACTATAGAACAGAATAGCAACGTAGCTTTTCCTTTGGTCAGATGCGTATCACGTTTGTTTGGGACTTACCTTTTTATTCCAATGAACAACTGATTGAACTAACGCAACTATAATGTAATAACGCAGTGTCTTTTATTATTTCATCACATAATGCGCGATGTACACTGGGAGTAGTATTAGTTGGGTGATTGTTCATTTTCATTTTTTCTAGGTTAAATAGTCTCCACAAATACATCAAAACATGTGCAAGTTAATTAGGGGTCCAAGCCCTTTTGTTATCACTGGAGTTTTTTTTTTAGGGGCCCCAAGTCCGGAGGGCTAGGCTCCGATTGTTATCGTCAGTTTGTTTCTTCAACTTCTTTCTTTCTTCTACAACTTCTTTCGTCAAGTTTTTTGAGAAAATCGCTGAAAAGAATAGTCTGATATTCTTCAAACTTATAGCCTGTATTGTGAACTGGTACATAAGACTTTTAGAATATTGATTGGCCAATTGGTTTGGCAGCCATATTGGGTTTGAAATAAAACCGGAAGTGGTTGTTTGACCACTTTCTGATGGTCTAGGCGTCTAGATTTGTTATGGTATATAGAAAAACTCATGTGTAATAGATTTAAGCAATAACAACTTTAGCAGCCAAATGACTTTTTCCGCCACTTTTTTTCTCCTAAAAACGGTAAAAACAGTTTTAAATCTTCTTGTTCAGAACTGCTAGACAAAATGCTTTAACATATGGTATTTTATGAATGTTTAATGTGGAGCATAATGCATGATTTATTGACATGGTTAGTTTGCATTTGCATATTATCGCGATAGTTCAGTTTCCCGCTATATTTGGTTGAGCTAGTTGAACTTCACAACTTGCGGAACTAAATTTGGATCGCAGTGATGAATTATCTATGGCTCTTATGGGGAAAACGGTAGTCACAACACAGAATACAGTTTAACAGCGGCAATCAAGCAACTGTGCGTATTATCAAGAAAGGGAGGGCTTCATCGCACTGTCACACCATCACTTATGCGCCGTCTAACCCTTTGCGCTATGGACTATAACTTCATTGTGAAGTTTTGTATGCTAGCACCAAACGCAAGAGAGATGTCACAGTGTCCACCATTCGATGCAGTTCTCCACATCTAGAACAAGAAATGAAATGTATCTGGACTTTAGCAATTACACCTACGACTAGACAGGCCTACAGTACAGGCTTACACCAGTTTGTCAGATTTGTTTGCATGCACAATGTTCCATGTTCTCAGTCATGTTTGCCTGAAATTTCGGAAGATCTACTTATGTTTTTTGTCACTTGTTGCTTTAGGCACTTACTATCAGACTTTATATAGCTGTTGTCAGATTTGCCAACCTCGAGGCAGTCTTACCAAATCCTTGGCAATCACCAAATGCATCATCGCAAATTTGCTTCTACGTTCTATCAAAATGAATTCAGGACAACATACTAAACTTCGCCTCCCATTTACAACGAAACTTTTTGCCAAATTTTTTCAGCACTAAATGGAACGGTTTTCTTCTCTTATACTGACCTCCTGATGCAAACAGTAATTTTAGTGTCATTTTTTGTTTTTGTTTTTGTGTTGTGGGAATTTACTATCTGTAAGAAAATTTATTTTTCTAACGATCGTATGTACCCAGTGGCTGCCATTCGAAAATATTTGGCAATTAGATTGGAAAAAAATCCTGTCTTCAAAACAAAGCACCCCTTATTTATTTCTGAAAATAACCTGCCTTTGACTCGATCTGTGTTCCTCGGTTACTTGCATCAGCTTCTGAAGTGCCTGGGTTTGGATTCATCTCAAATTTCTGGACATTCTTTTCGAATTGGAGCTGCATCGTCCGCAGCAAAAGTCGGAATTCAGGACCACTTAATAAAGGCACTCGGCGGTGGTCGTCAGATAGTTATGTGCGATACATTCATACTTCAGATGTAACTTTGGGCTCTGCACTACTGCCTTGGCTAACAACTCGTAGACTCAATTAACAGGGTGCAGAAAGTTGATGTAGGGGATGCACTTAATTTGTAGTGCAGTAGGCTTTGAATTTGTACTAGTAATTGTACTTTATATTCTATATGTTTTATATTAATTAATCTTGGGTATTTTCTGCGATATTTTATATATCATCATTTAGGGACTTCGCAATTACTTGTGTTCATTTATTCCCCAATATAATCACCATGAGGTACGTTTACAAAGTGTATTTCCATTTTTTTTCAAGTGTTTTTATTACTAACATTCGTAGTTGTGGTCCTCACCACCTCTACCACCTGCCAGGTACAGCCACCTTGTCGTTATTTCTGTAGTTGCAGTTCCCACTGCCTCTACCTACCTAACCTTGTCATCACATAGTTGCGGTTCTCATCGCTCTACCAATAACCATTCATGTAGTTGCAGCTCTCACTGCCTCTTCCCCTAATCACCTCTGGTAGGTTCAGTTCCCACTGTCCTACTACCACCTCATCTACTAACCACTAACCACTAATAGTTCGCACTGTAGTAACCTTTGCAATATTTTGTAACCGTATTTTAGGACTTGTATTTTTTATTCTTGTTATTTGCTGTAAGGTTTCTACTTCTGCTTAGGGGGTCCACTGTGGTGCTTTCCATGTATACGAGTTTGCTTGCTACTGTTTTCTGGCTTGTATCCCAAAGTTGCTAACAGTGGATTTGCCAAAATAAACGTATTCCTATTTTACTGTACAACTTAAGTGTCGTGTCATAAATTATCTATATATGGTCATGATTGGTCACATGGTTTGGCCGCCATCTTGGATTTTGTGAAAATAGAGCTTGTGCAATTACATGTGTTGTATTGGTCCGATTTGGCTAAAATTATGTATGTCAATTCTATTCCTGAGTCGCATTCTTTCTCCAGAATGCCACATGGCTAGGTCGTGTGACTACGCGGCCATGGGGTGGAGGCTTCTAACTTCATTAATATGCATAACTTTCATATCTGAAACACTGCTGCAGAACGAGACATGCCACAATGAAGGCATCAAACAAAAGATGCAACTGACCTTATTAATATGCATAACTATTATATCTCAAGCACTGTAGACAGATGAAACCTGTGTTATTATAATGATGTTAAACAAGAGATTTGACTAAAATAACAGATGACCATATATGGTCATGTGAATTCATTAATATGCATAACTGTCATATCGGAAACACTGTTGCAGAACGAGACATGCAACTTGTCTGTGTGTGTGTTTGTCCGTCCGTCCATCTGTTCAACTGATATCCTTAGAACCATGTGTTGGTTTTTGATGAAACTTGATGATATAGATGCTCCTGGCTAATAGCGGATTTGATTAAGTTTTGGTAGAAACCCATGCATATTAATTTGCATGCATATTAACTTGTAAGTCACTAAAGATCAATCAATTAAAATACTGCTGAAATAAAATTTTTGTTTTGAACAATTTGTATTTTCTCCAATATTTGTTATAGATGAATTGTAAAAAAAATGTATCAGTATAACAATACATTTTGTATTGTTCTATAACAGACATTGATGTTAATACATGGTACATGTAGTATTATTTGAGAATTAATTTTTATGTAATCATGATGACCTCATTGTTTTGTTCCTTTGTATTAAGAATTGTTCGCACCTAAATTTTAGCTAGTATTTTCAATGCAAAGTTGTGTTTAGATATATAGCTGTATTGTAATATGCAAGGGAATATTTGTACAAAACAGTGTGTCTTGTGTGTCCCACCTCAGATAAGGTTGTAATAGTTGTGTATGAACAACATACACATAAGACATGTAATGTTTTTGATTTATGATTAGATTCAAGAGTTCAACAGATAACTTTTTGTGTGTCCAACGTTGTTGCAAAATCTTATCCTGAAATGTTAATTGAGCCACATATAACTGGTGACTGTTTTATTCATCTATATTATCTGTTTTACTTAGCAGTGGTACCTGGTATTAGGGATGTGCTCCAATTCATAGCAGGAGATAACTTTCCAGAGTTCAACATATCTATCAAGTTTCCAAAATATGAAACTAATTTGTCGGACCCAGGAGTATGCACAGAAGAAGTTACCATAGCAACAAGTCGTGCAGTATTCAAAGAGTTTAAGAAAGCATTTGATTGTGCAGTTTCTTGTCAAAGAACAGGATTTGGGAGGTATTAAAGCATGTTTGTTTGAAAGATACAATATATATATTATGTGACTCATAAAATCAGTCTTGTCTTACCATAGCAAATGAGTATAAATAAGTTGTATGATTGATATTCACTGGTTTTGCATTCTATTCATAAATTCCATTGGAAAATTTATTAAACCCATTCCAATAATGGGTAATCATAGAACACCTGAATATTGGTTGATTGGCATAATTTTAGACATTTGCACCTATCGCTATCGCAAATTAGACCGAATGGTCTATATACTAAGCTGGTGATTCTGAAATTGTTAATTATCCTTATTTGTCTAGCAATATTCCATCATCTCTAGCTTATGGTATCTATATCTCACAGCTTCTTAGATATTCTAGAGCCTGTGTATTGTACGACGATTTTCGGGTAAAACACATCTAATTGGCTTCAAAGCTGGTGAAGTTAAGGATACTCAAAATCAGTGCTTGTTTTAAAAGATGTTTTGGAAGATACAAGCATTTAATTTTCCAAATTTGATAAGTCTTGTCTCGCAAATAATGAAAGACAGTATTCCGAGATGTGACTCACTATAAACTATAAACATGCTTAATGAGTTATTGGTATCATCTTGACGGGTGTAGCATGCTAGCAAGGTACGCTTACCCATTCCGGACACCTGGTTTGTAGAGTGGTTCAAGATGGTCCATAATTACACTGTTGGCGAGTTGTTCGTCTCATGGAGCTGATAATTTTTGTCATCTTGTATGTTTTGGATAATAGATTTGTTTTGATTCTATATTATTGTTTAATACCTTATGATATTTAGTTTTGAGAATTAAGGCACAGGTCAAATTTAGAGTACCGGTATTGTACCGCAACCACTGCATGTACTTAAAATTTAGTTTTTTATATTCAACGTGTATCTATAGCTATAGTTATTTACACATGTTAACCAATCTGATTAAACTTTCTCATATGTTTTAATCTGTAGTTGTTTTAATAATAAACAAATATAACTTAGATCTTAAAGAAAGTGCAAGACAAATGCCTGTTAACAATAGAAACAAAGATCATCACTGGTTTAGATTATTTCAGTTTTTGATAGAATAGATATTTCCTCACTACCCAATGAAGTACCAAAATCAAATGTAACAAATATTCCCCCATCAGTGCTCTTACCATCTAGAGACGAGAAAAAATATTTCGATCTAATTTGATTGTTCTAAATTCAAGGATTCTTGTTGCGAATTTCAGTAAATTTAATTTTTTCTCTTCAATTACACCAGACCACATACAACAAAAATACACAAAAGAAATGAATACCAAGTCCAATGACTACAACTTTCCTTTGAAAAGGCCAGGCAGCAGATAAGCCAAGTTTCATTTGGAGGGGATGAGCTAACACGCATTCGGGCTGAAAAGGGCTAGCACATCTAAGCTGGTACACATACTCCAATGAACAGATTAGAATATGTAAACCCAGTGGTAATTGGGAACTGGCATTCTAAACGAGCATTCTTAGCAGTCCTTTGGCATGAACTCTACATACATGATGCCATCAACCAATTCTTCCGCTCGATTGTTAGATGTTTTGTCATTGAAGCTGCTTTAGAGTTCTTTCATATGAAAAACATCACCCCTATGCCATCAGTATATAATCCCCTACCAAAGTCAGCATCAAGGGCTGTAAAAGCAGAATACAAACACAGTTATTGGTAAGTTTGTTGATAAGATGGTCATTCCAAATACATCTACAGAATGGGAAACGCAGTATAATGATGAAGATGCAGTACCGAATCATCAAGCAACATACAATGACCATGCTTATTCATTATTGCATCATCTATTCTACGTTGATCAAACTCCAGAACAGCAAGTATCAATTGAAATGCAAGACCACAATTACACAACTGATCATCCTGTGGGGATCACACAAGTTATATACAACACTGCTGATGGTATTCGGCTATGCAGCAGACAGCTTCAGGTAATTGGTCTCTTGTTTATTAATCAAATTGATGATGCACATAAGGAAGCTGTTGGTGGCCGATATCTAATAAACTTGAAGTACACGCTGATGTATTTCATGGAAAAGCAGGGCCACCATTCTAATTATCCTACTTATTCAAGCCGCACAGCAGTTCATTGGCCTGCCAACTACACCCACAAGATTTGATTTATTTCCATAAGCCCTCTCAGACTGATCTTTTTAAATCTCATCCTAGACCAGACGGTGTGAATTTGGAAGATATTCCACTTAATTGCGAGTCTGACTGAAGAAGATGAAGGCACTGAACAAACATATGATATAGGTAGTGGAATGTACAGGGTGAAGACTGAGGAAGATGTCAGTGTCTGATGAAAATACTTGTAGCAAATCAAATCTTTTTGTTCATTAATGCTCCATCATCACTCAAAGCTATGTTCATGTTCTGTACCACTCGCAACTTATTCAATTACTTGTGTTTGTGTATAGATAATGTAAATAAAACGTGTACATTTTTTTATATAAAAACTTTGTATGTTATTCTTTATGGAAATTAAATTTAGGAGCACCATAGTAGGTCCAAAAGATGATGTGGTTGTTGTTGTTGTTTGTTTCATTGGGCCATTCCAGTTTATATCTACACCACCCTGTTGATGAGGTCGGATTTCCAGCACTGTATGATGGGGAAAATACCCTGAAATTCCAACTGTATATGGAGAAACAGAATTTGGAAATTCAGACGAGTATGGAAAAAAAAATTCTGGAAATCCAGGCAGTTATGGCTACTAAATTAAATATGGCCTAGTTTATCTCACCACGTAACGGTTGACGAGATTGGATTTCCAACAGTGTATGACTAAAAAAACTTGGAATTCTGACTGTATTGGGCCAGTATGAAAGTTATTTCTGAAATTAGATAATGATGGTGGGATGAATGAAGCTCATCAAC
>NW_003138825.1:2314-12423 GCF_000003605.2 Saccoglossus kowalevskii
TCAGGTTATTGCTACTAGCTTGGTACTAATGCTAGTAATGTGGTTATTGCTACTAGCTTGGTAGTAATGTGGTTATTGCTACTAGCTTGGTACTAATGCTAGTAATGTGGTTATTGCTACTAGTTTGGTACTAATGCTAGTAATGTGGTTATTGCTACTCGCTTGTTACTAATGCTAGTAATATGGTTATTGCTACTAGTTTGGTACTAATGCTAGTAATGTGCTTATTGCTACCAGCTTAGTACTAATGCTAGTAAAGTGGTTATTGCTACTAGCTTGGTACTAATGCTAGTAATGTTGTTTTTGCTACTAGCTTGGTACTAATGCTAGTAAAGTGGTTATTGCTACTAGCTTGGCACTAATGCTAGAAAAGTGGTTATTGCTACTAGTTTGGTACTACTGTTAGTAATGTGGTTATTGCCATTAGCTTGGTTCTAATGCTAGTAATGTGGTTATTGCTACCAGCTTGGGAGTAATGTGGTTATTGCTACCAGCTTGGTACTAATGCTAGTAATGTGGTTATTGCTAATAGCTTGGTAGTAATGCTAGTAATGTGGTTATTGCTTCCAGCTTGGTACTAATGCTAGTAATGTGGTTATTGCTAATAGCTTGGTAGTAATGTGGTTATTGCTACTAGCTTGGTACTAATGCTAGTAATGTGGTTATTGCTAATAGCTTGGTAGTAATGTGGTTATTGCTACTAGCTTGGTACCAATGCTAGTAATGTGGTTATTGCTACTTGCTTAGTACTAATGCTAGTAACGTGGTTATTGCTACTAGCTTGGTGCTAATGCTAGTAATGTGGTTATTGCTAATAGCTTGGTAGTAATGCTAGTAATGTGGTTATTGCTGCCAGCTTGGTACTAATGCTAGTAATGTGGTTATTGCTAATAGCTTGGTAGTAATGTGGTTATTGCTACCAGCTTGGTACTAATGCTAGTAATGTGGTTATTGCTACCAGCTTGGGAGTAATGTGGTTATTGCTACTAGCTTGGTGCTAATGCTAGTAATGTGGTTATTGCTAATAGCTTGGTAGTAATGCTAGTAATGTGGTTATTGCTGCCAGCTTGGTACTAATGCTAGTAATGTGGTTATTGCTAATAGCTTGGTAGTAATGTGGTTATTGCTACCAACTTAGTACTAATGCTAGTAACGTGGTTATTGCTACTTACTTGTTACTAATGCTAGTAATATGGTTATTGCTACTAGTTTGGTATTAATGCTAGCAATGTGGTTATTGCTACTAGCTTGTTACTAATGCTAGTAATATGATTATTGCTACTAGTTTGGTATTAATGCTAGTAATGTGGTTATTGCCATTAGATTGGTTCTAATGCTAGTAATGTGGTTATTGCTACCAGCTTGGGAGTAATGTGGTTATTGCTACCAGCTTGGTACTAATGCTAGTAATGTGGTTATTGCTAATAGCTTGGTAGTATGCTAGTAATGTGGTTATTGCTGCCAGCTTGGTACTAATGCTAGTAATGTGGTTATTGCTAATAGCTTGGTAGTAATGTGGTTATTGCTACTAGCTTGGTACTAATGCTAGTAATGTGGTTATTGCTACTTACTTGTTACTAATGCTAGTAATATGGTTATTGCTACTAGTTTGGTATTAATGCTAGTAATGTGGTTAGTGCCATTAGCTTGGTTCTAATGCTAGTAATGTGGTTATTGCTACCAGCTTGGGAGTAATGTGGTTATTGCTACCAGCTTGGTACTAATGCTAGTAATGTGGTTATTGCTAATAGCTTGGTAGTAATGCTAGTAATGTGGTTATTGCTGCCAGCTTGGTACTAATGCTAGTAATGTGGTTATTGCTAATAGCTTGGTAGTAATGTGGTTATTGCTACTAGCTTGGTACTAATGCTAGTAATGTGGTTATTGCTACTTACTTGTTACTAATGCGAGTAATATGGTTATTGCTACTAGTTTGGTATTAATGCTAGCAATGTGGTTATTGCTACTAGCTTGTTACTAATGCTAGTAATATGATTATTGCTACTAGTTTGGTACTAATGCTAGTAATGTGGTTATTGCCATTAGATTGGTTCTAATGCTAGTAATGTGGTTATTGCTACCAGCTTGGTAGTAATGTGGTTATTGCTACCAGCTTGGTACTAATGCTAGTAATGTGGTTATTGCTAATAGCTTGGTAGTAATGTGGTTATTGCTGCCAGCTTGGTACTAATGCTAGTAATGTGGTTATTGCTAATAGCTTGGTAGTAATGCTAGTAATGTGGTTATTGCTGCCAGCTTGCTACTAATGCTAGTAATGTGGTTATTGCTAATAGCTTGGTAGTAATGTGATTATTGCTACTAGCTTGGTACTAATGCTAGTAATGTGGTTATTGCTACTAGCTTGGTACTAATGCTAGTAATGTGGTTATTGCTAGTAGCTTGGTAGTAATGTGGTTATTGCTACTAGCTTAGTACTAATGCTAGTAATATGGTTATTGCTACTAGTTTGGTACTAATGCTAGTAATGTGGTTATTGCTACCAGCTTAGTACTAATGCTAGTAAAGTGGTTATTTCTACTAGCTTGGTACTAATGCTAGTAATGTGGTTATTGCTACTAGCTTGGTACTAATGCTAGTAAAGTGCTTATTGCCACTAGCTTGTTACTAATGCTAGTAAAGTGGTTATTGCTACTAGTTTGGTACTAATGTTAGTAATGTGGTTATTGCCATTAGCTTGGTGCTAATGCTAGTAATGTGGTTATTGCTACCAGCTTGGTAGTAATGTGGTTATTGCTACCAGCTTGGTACTAATGCTAGTAATGTGGTTATTGCTGCCAGCTTGGTACTAATGCTAGTAATATGGTTATTGCTACTAGTTTGGTACTAATGCTAGTAATATGGTTATTGCTACTAGTTTGGTACTAATTCTAGTAATGTGGTTATTGCTACCAGCTTAGTACTAATGCTAGTAAAGTGGTTATTGCTACTAGCTTGGTAATAATGCTAGTAATGTGGTTATTGCTACTAGCTTGGTACTAATGCTAGTAATGTTGTTATTGCTACTAGCTTGGTACTAATGCTAGTAAAGTGGTTATTGCTACTAGCTTGGTGCTAATGCTAGTAATATGGTTTTTGCTACTAGTTTGGTACTAATGCTAGTAATGTTGTTATTGCTACCATCTTAGTACTAATGCTAGTAAAGTGGTTATTGCTACTAGCTTGGTACTAATACTAGTAATGTGGTTATTGCTACTAGCTTGGTACTAATGCTAGTAATGTGTTTATTGCTACTAGCTTGGTACTAATGCTAGTAATGTGGTTATTGCTACTAGCTTGGTACTAATGCTAGTAATGTTGTTATTGCTACTAGCTTGGTACTAATGCTAGTAAAGTGGTTATTGCTACTAGCTTGGTACTAATGCTAGTAATGTGGTTATTGCTACTAGGTTGGTACTAATGCTAGTAATGTTGTTATTGCTACTAGCTTGGTACTAATGCTAGTAAAGTGGTTATTGCTACTAGGTTGGTACTGATGCTAGTAATGTGGTTATAGCCGGTCGCTTGGTACAAATGCTAGTAATATAGTTATTACTATAGTGTGGTGTATTATGCGAGGTCCGCCAAGTGATTGAAGTCTGTATTTTCCCTATTGAAATGTTGTACTGTATCGCATTGCACATATAGAAAATGTTGTGATATTTTCAAAATACGTCAGGACCAGATCTTGGAATAAATTATTAATCTAGTATTAATTATTGTTGTAGCTGACCCAGTCATTGAAAAAGGCCTGGATGTTGCACCAGAAGGATCTGTCTTCATCCTCTGCATCGTAGGAGACCAAAAAGCGTAAGTTTCGTTTTACTTGACCTATCACAAGTATTTAATCATCCACGCTGTCGAATAAAGCCATACAAAAACATTGTATTTTGATTTCTATATTTGATAATTATCTATCCATGAAAACTGAGTTTTGCAGTCATTCCGTTAAAGTCGCTATTTGAAATAAAAAAAAGTCAGCAGAAAGGAATGACTCAAATTAAGATGTCATTACTTTCTTGAATAAAAAGGATTTATGCTAAACACAAATATTTACGTTTTTTTATTCAATTATCTTCCAATATAACAGGCGGGTCCCAATTACAAGATGAGATAAACTAAAATAAAGTAGATAAAAAAAACAATGATTCTTTTGATTTAAAATTACTAAATGAATAAAACAAATTAATGAAACTAGATTATTTAGTCCCCTTTCAGAACACTGGAAGGGATAACTAATGACTTAATATTTTCTGTTATGCAAAGTGGAATCCAACAAAAACCAACGTCTCCCAGCAAAGAATGTGTGACTTATGGTCACGGGATTAGTATGTTTTCTTGTGAAATCGAGATGACGCATGATAAATTCTAATATAAGTATCACTCTTTGGCAGGTTTAATTGCCCCATGGCATAGACAAACATTGAGTGCCACTATATGATTCTTTATTTCAGATAAACAATGATACATGTTACATTAAAATTGTCATTATTTGTGCTTCTCCATAATTTGCACAAGTCACAACTATTATAAAGCCATGTTTATTAAAGTCAATCACATTATTAAATTATTACTCAATGCCATTGTCATAGTATCTTTGAGCAATGTTCAAGTGTACGATTGTTTACTAGTATACAGTTTTCAAATATACGTACCAATTGCATCGTAATGACAAATGCTGTTTTTGCTAATGATCGGATTGTCACATTTCAATCTGAACACAGATATCATAAACTCAAGCTATTCAATATATTACGTTATAATACCCATAAACATCATGGTATACATTAGATTACTATGAATGACAATAAAATCACAACAATTAACAGAATAAAAATGTTTTGTGTCACAGCTTTTTACCTTGCCCGTAACATCAAAGACGGGAAGGAAAGGTATATTAAGGGACAAATTTCTGTCCGGCGTTGTCGTTGTTGTCCGGCGTTGTCGTTGTCATCGTTGTCATTAATAATTGTCATTGTGTGCACAATAACTTTACTAATTCTAGTCCAAACCTCAAACTTGGTCACCGTATTCATCAGTATAAAGTCTTCCCTGAGTATGAATGACAGATGTCCTGTATGAAAATATCATGCAAAAATTGTGAAAATATTTTGACTGTTTCTACTTGACTGATCACTGGCGATACACATCATAGGTCACTGATCTCAGTGGAAATATGCATTGTTTTATGTGTTCAATGAAGCAAATCATTCATCTTGTAATAATATCCTAGGTAATGTATCTCCCAAATCCCATGGGAATACTAGACTGAATTTCAAGATCTGAAGCTAATATAAAATCTGTTTAGTTCAAAGTTATCAAATCAAAAACAATACATAAACAAATTATAAAAAGCAAAACATTGCATCCACATTTTGAAAAAAATGGAAATGAAAATTCACAGGAATATGTTTCAGCTACTAGAACAGAATGATAGAGCTTTTATAATAGTAATTTTAAAATGCACTTTAAAAACAAAGATTGCAGTGTTTGAAGATGTAGATTCTCAGGAAGCAAAGTACTTCTCTCTCCACTGGGCACCAACTAACTAAAATTTGCATTAGAAAGCAGAGCTTGCAACATGATAGGTATTCATAGAGGGAGTTTTTGTTTACTTTTCAAATAATATAGTAGTCACACAATAAATATAATAAGGCAGTTCATATTTGTCTCAGTGAATCATTAATTTTTGACAGACACCTATACAAAATAATTGGGCAAAAGCCAGCTAAGATTTTATAATATCTTGCATGGTTTATGAATCTTTTCACGTCTAAATGCAGCACCTTTTTGTTTTATACTAAAAAATCTGAATTACTTTGAATAAAGCTGGAAATTATGTCCCTTAAAATAATTAAACAAATTAGGCACCAATGTTTTTGTAAGATATTTACATCTATCAAGGACATTCGGTAGACTGATTCCCCACTGTTGTTTCAACTCCATAACTTGTATTTGTATTAAAATTAATTATGACAATGCATATTCATATTGAAACAAACGATGATAAATGGAATAATATTATATAACAAAGGGAACTAAGGGCAAGATCACCAGAGTTCAACTATGTTTTTTATATTATTGTTTGTGTGTGTAAACTCTAATTTGAAGTCATGGCAATAATACTGGTTTATCTTTTAGTGGTGAAATATTGTATTATTTGTAATATTTTGTTTTGTATTTACAGATGGAATTGCGCTGACAATGCCTTTAAGAATCTTCCTGACATAGCAATTCCAGAAATCCCAATGTTAATGAAGCTGTCCACGGTATGTACTGTATAACATAACTCACATAAACGTACCAAAAGCTGGTAGGTGTCAGGTGCCATAGCATGACATAAACAGGCTGAAAGCTGTCCACTAATTATGACAAAATAAAAGTACAATATACACTACATGACTGTTGTCGGAATATTAAAGATAATTAATTGCCTATATGCCGTCGCACTGTGACTGTTTGTAAATCACTGATCAAAATCTCACGATTTGCTGTGGCAACATTGCCCATAACAGGACACGTGCAGGTATATTTAATAACAACAGTGCATAACAATGTTATTTTATCTTCGTTTGCGACCGACAGGTTCTTGTCAATCACTGTACATGCATACTCGCACAATACTAAAACAAGTGTGACGTCATAGATATTGTATTAGCATATTTAATGTGACCACATTCAAGTATAGCCTTATAAGGGATAGTTATAATCACGTGCCTGTTATAAGACATCACGTGTCTATTTTTACTTTTGATTTTTTCAGAGGCAAAAGTTGGACAATATTGAGTGCAAGAATGAAGAACTCGTCAAGAAATTTATCAGTGGATGACACTGGCATAGATGAAAACGATATATATCAGCTGTTTCAGCAGTCAATATTCTAGACAAAACAGAATTTACATTATTAGATGTGCAATCTTGTAAGGCATTGTAGCGAAATTCTCTTTGGTGTTTAGTGTCATTGTATAAGTATGGATATGAGAAGGCAGTATATGGTTTACAGATACTATTCTATAACATATACTGTTTATATATTTGCCAAAAATGCCTTAATTAATCCAGTGATCTTGTGTAGTTATTTTACTGGACAATGGATGAACACTGAGGGCGCTAGTCATCGTTCACTGAATTGGACAACCATATATTTGCATTAGATAAATGCATCAGTAAAATTGAATTATTACAAACTAATAACAAAGAGTATGCTGGACTTCTATACAAGCATGTGTATTAATTCGAAATTATAAAATACTGCATAACTTTAATTTGTAGCTGATTATGTTCGCTATGTCATTGTGATCAGTGGTGCTGTGAGGCTAAGTATTATTCATATCACAAATTTACTTTATACTGTTGGTTAATTTTACTGCCATTTTAGTCATAACATGTATTGCAGATGGGAGATTAAAATATACATAACATTCAACATGCATAAATACGTATGTGTGTATGAAGGGTGTGTGCATGCTAATCATGTTATGGAAACAATCAGGAATCATAAAACTGAACAACTGTTTTTGGAGCAGAATGTCTTACTATATGCGATGATGAGCTTAACCCCATGCCGATGATGAACTACTAAATACAGAATAGGTAAGTTTTAGAAAAGTTAACTGACAAAATCCAAGGTTTATAACAACAGTCACTGACATAGCAGGGTCGCCATGGTAACATATTTACTCACACAAAAGGCAAACAAAACCACATGTCAGTGAAAATTACGGACGTTGTTGAGATGGACTGTCACATTATGCAAACCTAGTCCTATCTATGTGAAGTGGGAAGGTTTTGACAGCACATTTTGGAGAGGAGGCAATAAGTAATATATAACACCGTGGTATGACAAAGACTATGTATGTCACACAAATGCCATGTATTATGCTTGTTAACTGCTGTCCTTCTTTGCAAACAACAGCTCTTTTCTGTCTGAAGAACGGAGGATTGCAGGGTATTAGACTACGTAGGTGGGGTACCTTCACATTTACATTTTCTGAAGCATCGCATTATACTTAATGGCAAATATAAAGAATCGTCATGTACGTTAGAAGGTTCTTAAATGCAAAGTTGTATTGTGAACTTAATGACACCTAAGACCCTGAAAAGTCAATTACAATTGAATATACAAAAATGCTCAGTTGTTCGGCTACTTACCACCAAGGTACTGTAATACAATACTGTAAATGTTGTAGTTAGTATATGTAATATCCGACATACTTGAGTTTAAGCAATTTTTGACAAAGGCTCGGGCGGGGCGCGTCACGCGTTAAAAAAACAACATTCACCCATGAAAGTGGTGGACCACTGTGAACCGCGCCCCCGGCACGCGACAATCTGCAGTCACACTATCAATGATCAAGTAACCACACCAGCAAAAAATTAGTTATCAGTATTCTTGATTATAAAATCGTAGAGTTAACACTTCATTGTAGAGCCAACATCTACAGGGTTGTTACGCACGATTCCAACTGACAATTTCGACAGACATTTTAGACACTAAACAGTTCTCAAACGAAAGCACTAAAACCGTGATTTCCGGTTAAGTAAACAGTAATATTGATTTTGATCCACCAACAGTCTAGTGTTTCTTTTTAGTAATTATCATTCAGAACTGCAACACTTCAGTCGCTGTAGCTGTACCACGCCTGATGACAGGATATCGTACTGCGTTGTTTCAAGCCAAGATATTACTTTGGGCAATCCACACAGTACAGCACTTCACTTCAACTCACTGCCAGTGTCAGAGTAGCCTATAACGTCATGAGTTCCCACTCAAATAAAGTCAGACATAGATCGATTGACTTTTCGGGCTCTCATGTGTTCAACGGATAGTGTCTAACAATGATCACGACTGATCTAAGCAATTTCAAGGGTATTTTCACTCCCATCAATATTCTGCACCCGGCTGGTGTGGACGGCCTCCCCGATCACATCCGACAATGCACAGGTTACCCTAGCACTGGTACATTAAGCCACAGCTGGAGTACATGTGATAATTAAATGAATGATATTTACTATGTGAAACTGTTAGAATGTAGCTGTGATTTCTCAGCTCCTGAGAGCGAGGTTATTTGGAGTTATGTTGGCGATCGCCACTGTGTCTGCGGAAGTACTATGGAAGATTGCATGATGGGAGTGAAAAGTCTTTTGATCAGTAAAATAATTTTAGAAAAGTGAAAACTAAAGTGACTGTGAAATAAAGTTTGTTTTAAATATTAAATATCATGAAATTTGAATGTAATAATGAAAGGAAATTGAATTGGTATGAAAGAGCAGTAAATGTAGCCAGAATGCAAGGTCAGAATCCGGGCTCAAAATACGTCACAATACATCCATCAAAGCGGTTGCAAAGTGTCAACAACTATGGATGAGGTAAAATACTTTGTTTGCAGTTTGCGTGAATGGCCGTGGAGAAAAATTCATGCAAATTATGTGCTTCAGTAACAGTATCTGCTACTTGTTTGTGCAATAGAGATTTATACAAGAAATGCTGCCAAAAGGCATGTCCTTCTAGTAAACAAAACAACCTTGGGACATTTATCTTGAGAAATTGAGAAAACAAAAATTCCTTGGGACAGTTGTTGTGAAACAATTGACATGCTTCGCCAGGGTGTCAAGGTTATTTTGATTATTTGAAGATGGAAACTGCTGATTTATGGAAGAGCAATGTTCAATGTCATCGGCAAAGTAATGCCGTTTTAGAGGGGTAACTCGCTAGAAGTATTCACTGTGACTCTGGACTTTTCATTCGGGTTTATGCAACACTTACTTGTTACTATCAAGAAGGTTTACTATCTTGTTTGTATTTGCACAATGTGAATGAGGGGTTTATTGTCAAAATATATACAGGTGCTTGTATGCCTATTGAAAACCATACAAAGTTAGACCAATGCACATCCGTTTCATGTGTTAAAAGAACATTGTGATGTTTTCATGGAATTGTTATATCGTTGGTATCATTCCCAACTATCACCAAACTGTACGTTTTGACGACTCTATGCACTTCTGGGACTTGTAATAATTTTCTGGAAACTGTACAGCAAATCACATATTTTCCTTATTAATTGTTCATAGTTTTTCTAAATTTCAGTTTTCATTGTTCATAATTATTTACA